>CM021109.1:307092518-307381959 GCA_007115665.2 Sequoiadendron giganteum
CTAGCATCTTCTTTAACATAATAACTTTTCTTAATTGATTTTCCTTTATTTTCCTTAAATCATTCATTTGAATCTTTAACTAGACATCTTGGAGCATAATGACCTATCTTTCCACGATTGAAAAATTTGAAGGGTAACTTACCTCTATGTTTTCTAGTTCCCTTTTTCAATTTCCTCACAAACTTTTCTTCTAGTTCATCAAACTCATTTGGATTAGATTCCTCATTCTTCTCTACTTTGCCAAATTTAAAAGAAGTTTTTTTTATTGAATCACTTGTACCAAACTCTCTCAACTAAAAAGTAGTTAAAGCACCAAACAACTGATCTCTAGAATAATTATTTAAATCCTAAGCTTCTTCAATAGCAAAAACCTTATGACTATAAGCTTTAGTAAGAGTTCTTAGTACCTTCTTTACCACCTCTTCTTCATCAATTTTTCCACCAATACCTATGTTAGAATTGACAACTTCATCCACTCTATGCATGTAGCTTGTAATATCTTCATCTTCTGACATCTACATGGTTTCAAACTTGGTCTTCAGATTCTACATCTTTGCTTGCTTGACTTTATTAACTCCTTCATAGATACTTTCCAGCTTTTTTCAGATCTCACTAGCAATTTTGAGACTCATAACTTTCACAAGTTTTTAATTAGAAATACCACTCAAAAGAGCATACCTTGCTTTGAAATTGTTCTCATATGCCTTGATCTCATCATCAATACTCAAACCATTTGTAGGCATTGTATATCTCATTTCAATAGACTTCCAAACTCCAAATCCTAGAGAAATAAGAAAACCTTCCATCCTTGTTTTCTAGAATGCATAATCAGATCCATCAAACAAATGAGCCTCATTCTTGTGTACCATCCTAGATCTACCTCAAATGGTTAAGATTTCTTCTAATAAATCTTTCTTTGATACCAATTATTGAATGCATAAGACAATTGAGAGGGGGTTGAATCAGTTGTACATTAAAACATCAAACCCTTATTAACATTCGAATCTACATTACTCCTTAAACCCTTAACAACCATTAAACCCTTATCATGCATTAGTAGAATGAAAACATGAGAAATGGTAATGAAAACACATCCAAATACATGAGAATGCCAGATTTTTGTGGAAACCCCAAGAAGGTAAAAACCATGGTGAGGATTAGGTCACAATATAAAGTAATTGCAACATCAAATATAATAGGCTCACTATCAAAGGACTCACTGCCCAAAAACAAAAGAAGGGCTCACTATTAATGGCTCACTACCAAATTAGAAAGTAGAAGAAAGAATATTGTTACAATGATAAATCCATCTCAAATCAACAAAAAATTTCCACCACTGCTTCACCAGAACATTCACACTCTCTCTATAGAATGTAGACACCTTATGCTCACTACTTACAATAGTCTTAGTCGTTAAGGCTCATACTACACTTCAAAATTTCGCACTTCACATTATGATTCACATCACACACTAAATTCATACATCCTCCATCAACTCAACACACATATATACCTATCGCAACCTTGAAAATAATTCACAGGATCGGTTATGCACCTCAAATGTGCAAATTCAAAATTAAGTCGACACCAAAACATTCCCGTAGTGGAGAGGAATGAAGGCGGACCACATCACACCTTAAGTTCCACATAAATCCACATAAACACACCACTTCATGCTTCCACAAACACCGAAGCATATAATAAATTAGTGAAAACACCCAAGGTTGGTCAAACCTATTTTAACACCATTAAACAATTAAGTACATGCTTCATTTGATCCAAAGATGACTTGTGGACCACACACAACACTTAAACACAATCTAGAATATTCCATCAACATCATGAAATCCTACAAATCCTTTGCAACATCATACACTAGAAGAAAATGTTCATTCTATACAACTAGCTAACCTTCCACATATTGCAAAACCTAAATCCAGCCTTGTAAAGCACAAAAACACAATCAACTCATAATGAAGATAGATACTAGAAATATAAGCACACTTCCAGATCTGGAAGACTAGAAACCAAACTACAAAGAAATGTGGAGCAAAACTATTTCTCCCAAACAACACTACTTTCATATTTTTCACACTCATGAACACAACTTGATTTGTACAATGATCCAAAACCTAAAACTTTGGATATAACACCTTTGATCAACATATCCCAACCACATAGGAAAATATTCAATAAAAAATAAGTGTGGAGAAAAAAATTGAACACTACTCTATTATACTAAACATTCTTTACCACATTTTTTCCTCTTTTATTCAAATTTTCTCAAAATAACTTGGAAACCAAGCACCAAAACCATCATCTCATTATTTGTAACACTTTTTCATCACCACACAAATTCTTATCAAAGAAACACTAGAGTTTGAAATCAACGATACTACTAATGAAAACCTAATGCAACTAATCAAAGCATCTCCATAGGTTGACATCAATGCAACAACAAATGTTACACCCCATTATGTTATTACCTATTTACTATTACTTTGATGAGTTATAATTCTTTAATACATAATTTTTTTTGTAAATTTTGGATAGAAAATTTGATGGATGTGCTACCTAATTTAGCTTAAAATCAAGTAGAGCTGACATAGTGTTTGCAAAACAAAGATAAAAGGTACACATTGTTTTCTGCTAAAATTTACATTCATGTGCATAAAAGTATTATCAAGAATATTTCATTTTATTATGCAATTGTATATGAGAGAGAGATTACACAAATTTTGTACAAATGTTTTCTTTTATTGATAATCGCAAATGTATGGTGTCCCACACATGTGGCAATGACTATTTCAATGCAATATAAGATATAAACTATACATTTGAAGAAAGGAAAAGTAAAATCGTATGAAAAGAGAAGGCGTTCATCATTGCCTGAATGACAAATCCCAAAGTTGAACTGTTGCACTCTTGTTTCAGCTCCTAAGTCCTCTGAAAGGTTTCTCCATTACTCCAGAATGCTTGTAAGAGAGTAGAAAGGTTGTGTTAGATCTCGGGATTGATATTCACTTCATATACATCAACAAATATATAATTTACACTCATAAGGCATTGAAATGAGTTTTATAGTATCACAGAGATTAGAGAAAGAGCAAAGGATTATCATCAATATCCATCATATTTTGAGTTTCACTATTTTTATCTAACATGTTTCTTCATTGTGTAGGTATAGCTGAAATTCTCATTGATGAATTATCTATATTTCATATTATAGCATGTGGAGTGAAATGGGCTCCCACAAGGGTTGATCACAACATGTTTCCCCCATGTTATAAAGAGGGATGAAAGTGAAAAAGAATCACATTTACCAACTTGGAGCACATATCTCATCACCTACGATAGGGAGTTTTCCTTACTATCATAAATGACAATATATTTTCCCAAAGTGGAACATGATAAGAAGATGAATAGTCATGTCACATAGGACATTAAAGGAATAAGTGATCATGATTCACTCTAATTGTGAATGATAAACTATGAAAAGATCATTTGTACACATGAGGACAGAAAAAAATGGATATGCAGTGTCATAGGGAGAGCTTCCCATATTCAAATCCAAGTACAAATGTTGGTGGTGACATCACAGAACAGTGTTAAAGGATAACGAGTTGAAGGACAGTAAACAATGAAGGAATAATTGGCTTTGATTGTAAGGGATAGTTCATGTTGATACTCATGTCTTCTATATGTTGTGGTAATCATATTCTACAAGATCTCTTATTCTTTCATAAGATAAAACACTTTATTGGCTTCTACCAAACTTTTATATTTTTAAAGCTTGTGAATAAACTTATTATGAAACTTGTATGTAAAAAGGGTATATCACTTGTGAGGGATGAAAAAGTGGACATTTTTTCCATGTAAAAATGTTTACTAGAGAATATAGGTCTACAGTATTGAATATATGTAATCATCAGAGGGTTTGTATGTAGCAAGTAGAGTGAGTAGTGGCTTTGTCAACTAGTTGTTTCTACATAATGCCTCTGAGACCGAGATGAATCATTAGCATGAGGAAAGACAATGAAAATAAGTTAGAGAAATCTCGATCTGCATTTAAAATGAAACCCAAATTCTTGCAAGTAATGAAAATATCAAAGCATACTAAACCCTTGAGATGGCTATAGAAAGTGAAAGCCTTAGGGTTTGTTTTTCCATTTTCTCAAAAAATGCAAAAGAACAAAGCCCTTGAGTACTTTGCAGGCATGATGAAAGGCTAAGAAAAATAAAATAGAAGCAAGAATGGAGCCTTCAAGGTTTTCAATTTTTCTTCCAAAATGTCACAAAATGGGAGCCACGACCATAAATAAAAAATAATGAGAAAATGCAAAGGGATTTAATAGAAGTAGTAGGAGATAGAAGCCCAAAATAGTAAAAGGAAGCTCAGCTTGAATATTTTGAGACTTTCAAGAAAATGAAATGTAAACTGGAGCCCTCAAAGTCTTCAACTCAGGAGAAGAGAGATAAATTTTGTAGCTTGCATATTACAAGCATTACCTATAGAATAACAAATAAACCCTCGACCAAAGAAACAGTGAAGAAAAACACTGGAGAAAATAGCTATCATGTATTTTCAAAAGAGGAACCACAAAAATCTAGTGGGATAACAGGTTTCACCATTTTTGCCATCATCCAAAGCTTAAATGACAACAATTTATGCACAAAAAAGAGAAAGTTTATGCATTTCCATGCATTGAATAACTTACCAGTGCACAAAGGAACCCCCATTGTAAACCTCTATGGGTGGCTTGTAGCTTCTAGAAGATGTAAAATGAAAATAAAATGTGAAATGCCAAATGAAGTCACAGGTATGTGTTTAGGGTTTCTTTTTACCCTAAAGTCAATTGATCTCCTAAAGGAATTTTTTCTTTTGTTTTAAACATTTGTAATAAAAATGAATTCCCTTTCATTTTACGTCAAATGATTAGGAGATTCCCCCTTATGTTTTTATTTTTCTTTGTCTCCCAAAATGGTCGACTCATGCCTTTATTCTTGCATAGGCTGAAATTGATTTGAAAATGTAAAGGCATTATTAAGTGATGGATTATAAATTAGTTTATAAATGTCATATTAATGCAAGATAGAGGCGTTGGCTTTAAACATGTGCTTTTAGGAATAATTCAAAGGGGATAGTTGAACACTTATATGCAAGTACCAAGCATATAGAGGAGATTGAGGAAGTCAACCAATATTTGGAGGGAATATAGGGTTGTTTTGACTAAGTTTGGAGCAGTTATGGGAGATTTTATGATGGGTAAGGTCATGTTTTGACCTTTTCTTCACTTTGAACTCATTTGGGAGGGAGTTTGGGAGCTATTTTCTAGGATTTTTGGCTATGCACAACCAAAGGGTTTTGGGTTCCTATTTTGGCGGAATCTCTTGGAAAAGCATAAAGTAACTTCAAAGTTCATTTTTGAAGTTAGATCTTTTGTTTTTCCATCAGACATTGTAACTCATTTTGGAGTTTTCTTTTTGCAGGAGATAGTATTGTAACTCTTTTACAGGCATGTATATCATTATTTCACCTTTTAGATCAATAAAGTTAAGAAAATTTTGCCTTCTTAGTTTTTGTTTCATTGAGTGTGTTGGATGATTGATGCAATTACTTGTGAAGTATCTTATTCATTGTTGTTGTGTCTCATTAGTAGTACCTTTAAGTAGAAGAAATTTTTATGTTGCAAGTTATAAGTTATGTTGGTGATACAAACAGATTCTAAGTTGTGAAGAGAGTATATCATCCTTCTAGGACTGTGAGCATCATATCTTTCTTATGAAATATTTATGCAACAGTATACAAGTATTGAGTTATGCATGTTATCTTCATTGTTGGTTGAAACTGTGTTAGGTATTTTTACAAGATTATATAACCATTTGGTGCATCACTCTAGGAATTAGTATTTATTTTTATGTTTCCTTCTTACCCTTTTCTCTGCAAAAGCATTAGAGTAGTTTAGGTGAGTACCATAAAAGCCAACTTTCTCTGGAGGTTATTTTCTGCTTTAGGTGACCCATAGCCTTAGAAAATTTCCCATGTTTCTCCAATATGTTAAATTCTACAACTTAGCAAGGGTGCAATATTAGGAGACAACAATTTTTGGCATGCCTAGTGGGACTAGTTTTATGAACTTGTCATTAAAATATTGAAAGATTTGGTGTTTCTCTCAGTATTATCAGCCTTTGGAGGTAGTACAAACAACATGATGGTGACTCTAATCATATATTTTTTGGTTTCAGTAGTCCAAATACCTGCAACTAAATAAGGTTGGTGCTACTCTTTAGTTTTTTTATCATTTGTAGTCCTTTCTCAACACCTAGTGACTCTAGTTGGTATTTTGACCCACTTTCTAGTGTTTCAAGACCTTGTTGTCTATTTTCATTCCAATTTTGTTGTCTAGACTTGCCTATACTTCATGTTTTACCCTTGCAATGTCTATTTATCAACACCACAATGGTTATTCTCCTCCATTTCATGAAAATTCAGGCTTTTGGCCTCTAAACAAACCTTCTCCTAATTGCAATCATCATTACCAGCAATAGAATTTTCAAGCCACTCTTGCTTATCCTTGTTTGCAGCTTGTCCATACCTATAGTCAACCTTGTGAAACCCGTTATGCTCTAAATAAAACATGCAGCCTCCCTATTCAGTCCCAAAATGATATTGATTTGGGTAGCATTAAGAGTTTGATGTTGGATTTCCAAAGGAAAAATTTAGAAATAGATAGAGAAACACAGTATAATATGCAATAGGAAGAGATTACTCATCAAGCTCATATTCATCAGAGGAAAGTGGAGGCACAAAGGTATGAAGTGGAATTTCTTGCTAGACAAGTTACAACCAAAGAAGAATAAATAAAATACTTTCTTGCACAAGTACAAAGGTATGAAACCTAGTCAACCCCTTGCATTCTTAGTTTCAGTTCAACTCTTCCTATGTTGAATAATCCTTTGAATGAAGAGATTTCCAAGTTTGAAATCCCTAGTTTTAAGCAAGAGAAACCTTTTGAATCCTCAAGTAAGCCTCCTTGTGTCAAAATTCCAAGTTTTAGGAGTGCTCTTTCAATCCAACAACTAGTTCATAACCAAGAGCAGACCATAATGTCGTATAGTGAGCCTACCAATGAGCCTTCCCCAATTTTTGAAATTCCAAGTTTCAAGAAATTTTATACCCTTAAGATTCTAGGTTGTAAAGGGCCATTTACTCCACCCTATGAGGTTCTTCCACCAACCATACAAATGGAACCATGCTCTAGCATCTAAAAAGCAGAAGAAGAGTAGATCCTTGGTCAGGATGGCTCACTCACTATGGAGGAGGCTAGAGATACAAACATATTGCAAGTAGCTATAGAGTAGTACTGATTAGAACAAGAGAATATTGGACAAGAAAATATGTTTCAAGATGTATCTTTGAATGCTCTAACTTATGATCTTCCTTGTTTTGATGAAGATGGTAAAAATGTTTTAATAGGACAACATGGTGAAAAGTTGAAAGAGGTTGATGAAGAGGAGCAGTTCACAGTTTGGAATCATGAGATACCTTCTTTCATTCAACATGATGAAGAAGGTGTGATTTTGTTTTCACCATCAGTTGTTTCAAAATAGCAAGTCATCAAAAAATGTGGTGATTTTTTTATTGATGAAAATCAGTATGACAATGGAGCCTTAAATCATGAAGAGGAGTATAAAACTGAATCTGACACCATTTTCCAAGAAGAGGAACAAGTTGATGTCTCAACTCAGCCTTGTCAAGAGGATTTTCTTCAAGATAGTGGACATATTTTATTGAATCAACAAGAGGATGACACTTTGGAGAAATATTTTGAAAATAACAACCTTGTTCTTGAGGATAAAGAATATATCCCATCCAGAAAGCTTTCAGACCTTGAAGGGGATCCCAAATATATCACACATGTACAAGAGGTTAAAATTCCTCAAGAGGATCGTGATGAATTTTGTTTTTGGGATGATCTAGAGTATTTTTGTGCTAACCTTGAGGTCAGGCCAACTCTAAGAGAAGAAGAAAACTATGAAGCTCCAAATCAATTTCTTTTACCACAAGAGCATCCCATGGCACCTCATTTTCATCTTAGTAATGAACATGTTAACCTCACTCCATCAGTTGAACCTTTCTTCCCTCCCACCATATCCCTTTTCAAAGGAGAGCCCATTATTTGTAGAGAAAATGAAGGCTATGTAGGTGAAGAGGAGAATATTCCAAGTGAAAATGTTGAAGGAATAAGTATTTTTAGCCCCTTTTGTCACATTAAATCACAAAACTAGACTTGTTGCAAGAGGATGATGAGCATGATCAGTTAGGACAGTAGTGTGTAAAGAAAGTGGATAGTAATGAGGAGGAAGATGTGGTCTACATGTTTGACTAGATGCCTTGTTTTGTTGGCAAGGAGGAGATTCATGAGAAACAACAAGAAAGCGAGGCACTCATGATTCATGATCAGTCACAGGATTTAATTCTTTTGAATTAGCAAGAAGATGTAGTAGTTGTCCATGAACAACAAGCCAACAAGGGTAGTTCAACCTTTTTCATTTCAAGAGGACGCTCAATTAGACATTTATCTTGGTTGGAAGCCAATAAGAAAAAGCATCCCCATGGAAACATTGATCTAGATCATCAAATAAGGTATCAAGTTAAGCACAATCATTCCACTTATTCACTTGATCATAATTGGTTCTTCAATCAAGAAAGGTGGGTAAGTGACTACATTTTATTTCTTGGAAAGGTGTTGCAACAATTTGTTGGATATTTGATCTTTATCCATCTCTTTTGGTTGAATCACAAGCATGAAAAGAATCCTAGGATGCTAAGAAAGGGGAGATACTTTCATGAATCAATCAATGGTTTTGTTTAGGTAGTCCTTTTCTCAATTAGTTTAGGTTAGTATAGGTTGTTTTAGTAGTCTTTTTCCTCCAAGTGTTTTTTTGCACAATTAGTCATTTTGGCCTAATATTTGGTAGGATGAAGAAGGTTTGAAGGTGTTATGCACTATTTTCATGAGTTACAATAGTATGCAAGACTATTTTTCAAGTCTTGTCAGGTTTCTATTGACTCCATGCCCAATGGATAGCTTGAGGAAACTAGTCAAGATGTTTAGCAGGCAAACATTTAGTAGACGTCGCCAAAAATACTACCTAATTTAGCTTCCAACTCAATCAAGTAGAGCTAAGATAGTGTTTTCAAAACAAATATAAAAGGTACACATTGTTTTCTACTAAAAGTTACATTCATATGCATAAAAGTATCAAGAAGATTGCATTTCATTGTGAAATTATATATGAGAGGGAGATTGAACAAATTTTGTACAAATGTTGTCTTTTATTGATAATCACAAATGTATGATGTCCCACACAAGCTGTGGGAATAACTATTTCAATCCAATATATGATATAAACTATATATTCTAACAAAGGAAAAGTAAAAGCATATGAAAAGAGTACGGATCCATCATTGCCTGAATGACAAATCCCAAAGTTGAATTGTTGTATTCTTGTTTCATCTCTTGAGTCCTCCAGAAGGTTGCTCCATTGCTCCAAAATGCTTGTAAGAGAGTAGAAAGGTTGTGTTAGAGCTTGGGATCAATATTCACTTCATACACATCAACAAATATATAATTTACACTCATAAGGAATTGAAATGAGTTTTGAAGTATCACAGAGATCAGAGAAAGAGAAGAGGATTATCATCAATATCCATATATTCTAAGTTTCATTATTTATATATGACATGTTTTTTCACTGTGCAAGTATACTAAAATTCTCATTGATGAATTATTTGTATTTGATATTATAGCATGTGGAGTGAAATGGGATCCCACAAGGGTTGAGCCCAGCATGTTACCCTCATGTTATAAAAAGGGATGAAAGTGCAAAAGAATCACATTTACCAACTTGGAGCACATATCTCATCACCTATGATAGGTATTTTTCCTCACTATCATAAATGATAATATAGTTTCCCAAAGTGGAAAATGATAAGAAGATGAACAATCATGTCACAAAGGACATTGACGAAATAAGTGATCATGCTTCACTCTAATTGTGAATGATAAACTATGAAAAGAAAATTTGTACACATGAGGATAGAAAATAGTGGATATATAGTGCCATAGGGAGAGCTTCCCATATTCAAATCCAAGTACAATGGTTGGTGGCGACATCACAAAACAATGTTAAAGGATAAGGAGTTGAAAGATAGTAAACAATGAAGGAACAGTTGAATTTGACTGTAAGGGATAGTTCATGTGGATACTCTTGTCTTATATATGTTGTGGTAATCATATTTTATAGGATCTTGTATTCTTTCATAAGATAAAACACTTTACTAGCTTCTACCAAACTTTATATTTTAAAAGCTTGTGTATAAACTTATTATGAAGCTTGTATGTAAAAAGGGGAAATCACTTGTGAGGGATGAAAAAGTGGACATTTTTTCCATGTAAAAATGTTTTCTAGAGAATACAGGTCTGTAGTATTGAAGATATGTAAGCATTAGAGGGGTTGTACATAGCAAGTAGAGTGAGTAGTGGCTTTGTAAGCTAGGAGTGAGATGAATCCTTAGCATGAGGAAAGACAGTGAAAATAAGTTAGAGAAATCTCGGCCTGTATAGAAAATAAAATCCAAATTCTTGCAAGTAATGAAAAACTGAGAGCATACTAAACCATTGAGATGGCTACAAAAAGTGAAAGCCTTAGGTTTTGTTTTTCCATTTTCTCATAAAATGCAAAAGAACAAAGCCCTCAATTACTTTGCAAGAATGATGAAAGGTCGAGCACAAGAAAATAGAAGAAAGAATGGAGCCTTTAGGGTTTTCATTTTTTCTTCAAGAATGTCACCAAATGGGAGCCATGATCACAGAGCAAAAGGAATGAGAAAATGAAAAGGGCTTTAATAGAAGCAACAAGAGATAGAAGCCCGAAATAGTAAAAGGAACCTTAATCTGAATATTTTGAGACTTTCAAGTAAATGAAATGTAAAGTGGAGCCCTCGAACTCTTCAACTCAAGGGAAGAGAGATAAAGGTCACAACTTTCATATTGCAAGCATTACCTGTAGAATAACAAAAAAACCTCGACCAAAGAAATAGTGAAGAAAAACACAGGAGAAAAGAGCTATCACTCATTTTTGAAAGAGAAATCATAGAAATCTTGTGGGGAAGCGGATTTCACCATTTTTCCATCTTATAAATCTTAAATGACAATAATTTATGCACAAAAAAGAGAAATTTTATGCATTTTCATGCATTGAATAACTTACCAGTGCATAGAGGAACCTCCATTGCAAACCTCTATGGGTGGATCATAGCTTCTAGAAGATGTAAAATGAAATGTGAAATGTGAAATGCCAAATGAAGTCGCGAGTACGTGTTTAGGGTTTCTTTTTACCCTAAAGTCAATTGATCTCCTAAAGGCATTTTTGCTTTTGTTTTAAACATTTGCAATAAAAATTAATGCCCTTGCATTTTACGTCAAATGACTAGGAGAGTCCCCTTATGTTTTTATTTTTCTTTATCTCCCAAAATGGTCGACTCATGCCTTTATTCTTGCACAGACTGAAACTGATTTGAAAATGTAAAGGCATTATTAAGTGATGGATTATAAATCACTTTATAAATTTCATATTAATGCAAGATAGAGGCATTATCTTTTAAACATGTTCTTTTAGGAATAATTCAAAGGGGATAGTTGAACATTTATATGCAAGTACCAAGAATATAGGGGAGGTTGAGGAAGTCGACCAACATTTAGAGGGAATATAGGGTTGTTTTGACTAAGTTTGGAGTAGTTTTTGGAGCTTTTATGATGGGTAAGGTCATGTTTTGACCTTTTCTTCACTTTGGAATCATTTTGGAGGGAGTTTGGGAGCTATTTTCTAGGATTTTTGGTTATGCACGACCAAAGGGTTTTAGGTTCCTATTTTGGTGGAATCTCTTGGAAAAGTATAAAGTAACTTCAAAGTTCATTTTTGAAGTTAGTTCTTTTCTTTTTCCAGCAGACATTGTAACTCATTTTGGATTTTTCTTTCAGCAGGAGACAGTATTGTAACTCTTTTACAGGAATGTATAGCAGTGTTTCACCTTTTTAGATCAATAAAGTTAAGAAAAAAATTCCTTTTTAGTTTTTGTTTCATTGAGTGTATTGGATGATTGATGCAATTACTTGTGAAGTATCTTATTCCTTTTTGTTGTCTCTAGTACCTTTAGGCAAAATAAATATGTATTTTTTAGGTTATAAGTTATGTTGGTGATACAAATAGATTCTAGTTGTGAAGATAGTATATCATCCTTCTAGGACTGTGAGTATTATATCTTTCTTATGAAATATTTATGCAACAGTATACAAGTATTGATTTGTGCATGTCAACTTCATTGTTGGTTGAAACTATGTGTTAGGAATTTGTACAAGCTTAGATAACCATTTGGTGCATCACCCTAGGAATTAGTTTTCATTTTTATGTTTCCTTCTTACCCTTTTCTCTATAAAAACATTAGAGTAGTTTAGGTGAGTACCATTAGAGCCAGCTTTCTCTAGAGGTTATGTTATGCTTTAGGTGACCCACATCCTTAGAAACCTTACAATGTTTCTCCAATATGCTAAGTTTGAAAACTTACTAGGGGCACAATATTAGGAGACAACAGGATGAGTGTGTAATGCAATGTGAATGCTTTCAATACTTTGATAATACAAATGATATATGATGCATATGAATGTAATGTTATCGGCTAACTATTGTTGTGATGCACTAAGTTGGATGCAGGAAAAGAATCAAGTCTCTAGAAGAGAGGGGTAGTATCACTCAAGAGAAGAGCTTGGTGTGGTGAACCTTAATATGCCCATTTGAGCTATCACACACTAACATCCTAATTTGGTCAAGTTGAGTCAAGTTAGTTCGAGAATTTTCAAGTAAACCTTTGGTCATAGTTTGGGGATGGTTTGTTATGGTTTTAGTTTTGGTCTTTGATTTCGTGATTGTTTCTTAGTTTGAATTATTTGACTAAATCTCTATTGAGTATAAGTTATTCTTCATGTATTTGTATTTATATATCAATTGGTGAGTATATGCATAGAGTGTATATATGTATATATGTATGTGATTGTGATAACTTATAAATATGATTATATACGTACGTGCATATACATAGTTAGAAGTACTTACACATACTCATGTGTAGATATGTCATATGCATGAGAATATCAATTGGGCATTTATGAAAAATATATATACACATTTTGTATATATATATATCGATCAATGAATATGTAAATATGTGTGTTTATTATGGATTCTAAAATAATGATATATGTATATAATATATATACTAATATATATGTATATGAGTATGTTAATGTATATGTATATACATACATATCATTATATATGTAATTGTTAATATATTTAAATATAAACCAAAGGTTTTAATATGCATATGCATATATATATATATATATATATATATATATATATTATAATATTGTCATTATAACATATATATATTAATATATATAAATATTTATATATATTTGAAATGTTATTAACTTAACTAAAGTGCATATATAATTCGAGCCATATGATGGTGAATGGATTGTATAAAGGCTAGCAAAATAATAGATATAAGTTGCACATGTGTTGTGCATGAAAGCTTGGGCATACGTGAGAATTGTATATTTGTTAGCACATAGAATGTGGATTGTTTAGTATTGCAAATAAAGCGCATGATATAGTAGCATGTGGGAAAATATTGTAAGGTATTTTAATGGATAATATATTGCACCATGTATGAGATTGAATCTAAATAAAACTATTTTTTGTGCTGGAAAAAGCCACGCATAACCTCAATACAGCATAAGACTTTGTCAAAAATCCATGAGTTGGCTCAAGCTTGGAAGAAGTCAACTTATTATACAAATATGAAACTTGTAGGTAAACATTTATGTCTTTGACTTAGTAAAATAACACTTGTTGGTAGTTAAAAGGGCGATTTAGCCATATTAGAGAGATTGAAAATGTAGGGACCATTTATGTGTTTGCATTTTAACTGTTTGACCAACCACATTTCACTTCAATTGGCTTAGTCGATTCATTTAGAGGAGAAGTTGGTTTTTGTTGTTAAGTGGTGGCAGTTGGGAGAGAAAGGTGGTAGATTGTAGAGCTTGTTTGTAGCAATAAGTTTCTCAGATTTTAGTATAAGTAGAGGAAGCCTCTTAGCCTTTTGGTCATTCATTCATTATCATTCTTTTCAAGTTCATTATTGTAGTTTTTTGTGCAAATAGGTTGCTAATTACATTAGTGATAAAAGAGTGATTTCTTTGTGAGATTGTAGTTTGTTGAGAGTTTTTGAAAGAAGGATAAGTTTGGAGATAGGTTGATCATAGAAGGAACAACAAGTGTGACTATGAGAGTTAAGCTTAGAAAGCAATATCTTCATTGGAATCTATAATTTTGAGCATGTTAATTTTACTTCTCTATTCTTTTCTGTTCAAATCATATTGTTTATGAATACAATTGTTTGAGGAAAAGATGAATTATATGCTATGTTGAGCTTGCTTGAAGTTTGGTTATTTCTTATTTTATTGAAACCATGTTGATTAATATAAATATATATATATATATATATTGAAACCATTTTGATTAATATATATATTGAACTTGTTTTGTTGTGTTATTAGACAAGATAATCATAATTGTATTAGGATAATACCTAGGTTGTCACAGACCATATGAATTCATACATAGATTATGAAATATGAGATTTATTGTTATCTTGAAGAACTATGTTGAAGATGTCAATTTTCAATACAATATGTTCATGTGTGGATAACTTGGTTGTTCCTGGGGTTAGAATAATCCATGGATGGGAGTAACCTAGTTGGTCACTAGATATTTCATCACCTTTTAGGTTGAAATTAAGTTATTATTGAAAAATTATGAATGGTCATATACCAAATCGAGCTAAGGGGTGGGTGAGAATACGACTTCGCTTCCGAGCAAATGATTTTATATTAAAACTTTGGCCAAAGTAGTGTAAGTAGCTATTAATTACACTTTTTGGTTCACTATGAGCTAGGTTTGCATAAATAGGTTGGGAATGTCATGTATGTAGGTTGTAACCAATGTATGTTATCTCTAGTTATGTAGGACACAACACCTTTCTTACAAAGGCTAGTATTATGAGGTTACCAGACCAATCTCTTCATCAAAGGGTAGGGCCATCTTATGAGTTAGGTAGATGTGTGGGGGATCGTAGTAAGTCCATGGTTGGTGAAAAAGCACCTGAGTGATAATCTCCCTTGTACAGTTGGTAATAATAATTTGAGGATGTATTCCCAGGAAGGGACATCTAGACCATTTATACTCTATTTCAAAATAAGCTCTTAGAAGCTATGTATGTATTCATGTATCTCTATCTTTATGGAATTGTAATTGGAAAAATGTTATCATTACATAGGATTATGTAATATGAAATTGTTACTTGGAATTATGCAATGTTTATTTATAAATGCAATGGGAGTTTTAAATGGGATTAATTCAAATGTGCATTTTGTTATTGAAGTAGAAAAGGAAAAAAAAAAATTATGAATTTATTTCACATGTGGGTTAAAACTTAGTTGATAACAAGGGGTAAAACATTGGGCATGTTACACTTGGTATCAAAGCTACTAGGCTCAGCTCTAGAACCTATGAGCTCACTATGATTTCATCCAACATTATGTGAATATTATGTTTGGAATTCTTGTTCTAGGATGGTGTGTCTCAATAAAACTGCCAGGAAGCTAGTGATCGGTAATGAGCACTACCTTAAGGCCAAAAAGGAAAGGGAATCCATAGTTAGAACCAATGAGGGGACCAATTATGACAACACAATCTAGATTAGTGACACTAAATATATTAGCCATGCCTTATCCTGCGTCAAACAAAAAAGGAAAAGGATGTGTGAAGCTATTAATTTTGTACCTCTTATCTCTCCTATAAGGTCAGATTCTATACCACTTTCTAGGGATATGCCCTTGAAGTGGAGTATTAGTCCTATCATGATTTTTAGGGACCCTTGTGTTCTTCCAATGTCGAAATTTATTGTAATTTCCTCTAGTGGTGAATCAAAGGGATATGTCCCTCAAAATTATGTATTTGAGAGTGAGTCTGAAAGTTATGCACCCTTCGACAATGTATTTGAACAACAATTAGAGGGATATGTCCCACTTAGCTATGTATCAAAAAGTGAATCTGAGGGATATTCTCCCCTACACTATTTGATTAGCCACTCTATGTAAATACAAGGATATTTGGAATCCTTTGGTCTTAATAAGAAAATTTGATTTGGAAAAAATTGTGCAAAAATCTTCTCTCAACTTCTTTGTGAATGAACATTTGTTTTTGAAATGTTTTAGAATGCTAAGTAAGCCTTCATAGGATCTAATTAAAATTAAACCTCTACGTGAACCACTACTTGTGAAAATGGTTAGAATAAGAACCAACATTGGGGGTAGCCAAGAGGTAGGCCAAGGTGCAAAAAATTTTGAGGCTAAATTGGATCAAATTTTGACCTTGATGAATGAGACCAAAGAAATAATTGAACACCTCAAGCAATAGGTAATGGGAATGGAAAGGAAAGAATATGAAGTTCCTAATGGAGAGGAAGGATGAAATTCCAATAATCATTCACAGTCAAGTGATCATGAAAATGATGAACCCCAATCTAGGTCTAAAGGAAGCAAGAGGAAACAACTTGAAAATGAATTATCAAGAGGTATGAGGAAGGTCACCCCTCCTAAGTTTGAGAGAACCACTAGTGGGGATGAAGTTGAAGCATGGCTCATAAAAATGGAGAAATATTTTGAGATAATAAATTACTCTGAAATAACTAAGGCCATTTTGGGAGCCTTTCAACTATCTAGGGAAGCATCCATGTGGTGGATAAATTAAAATATCAAGCTTGGGTTAAGTTCCTTAAGCCTCACTTGGGATGAATTCATGGAATTTTTCTAAAAGTGGTGGCTCCCTTACCTTTATTATGATTAGAAGCTTACTGATATTTAGAATTTAAAGCAAGGAGAATCCACTGTAAATGAATATTGGAATAAATTCACTCATATCTTAAGGTACATGTCAATTTACCAAAAGGACAAGCAGTTTTGCATTAGGAAGTTCATCGTGGGTCTCAACACCCAAATCAAAGGAGAAGTAGACGTAAATGGCCCTGCTACTATGGACTTGGTGTAGGATAAATCTAGTAAGCAAGACAAAAGGCTTAAATCTATTTCGACCTATCATGAAAAGAATCAAAAAAAGTTTAATTGGTTACAAGCTAATCAAACTTTTAAGAAGCCAAGTGATGGGTAGGATTTTCAAAGAAAAGGGGACAAGGGATTCCATAGAAATTGGAACGAATCTAGAAGATACTGCAAGAGTAATAATAATAACATTAATAATAGCAACCCTAGCAGGAATGAAGGCAGTTCTAGAAAACCTACATCAAGGAATGGGTCATTAAGAGGATGTTTCACTTGTGGAGGAGATCACTACACAAGTCAATGTCCCAAAAAACCACCAGGGACATAGCCACATGGAAATCCTCTACCTCCTCAATGAGCATTGTTCCAATAAAAGATTCATGTGGCACTAGACAACTGGCAGGAGGAATATCATATTACTCCCATTGGGATTCCAGGTACTTTGTTTGGTACACCTATTTCAATTCTAATTAATACCAGTGCAACAAAAAAAATGTTTCTTCTAGTATAGCTCATAAATTTTCTAGAAAAGTTGGTCATATGGAAAAGTCTTGGATTGTTGAGTATGTAAACCAGACAAGAGCTAAGGTGGATCAATGTTTATTCGAAGCAAGGGTTTAATTTTTGAGTTTCTCTATGGAAGTAAATTTGTATGTAGCCCCTAGGTTCATATGATGTCATGGGTGGGTGTAAACTATGGGGGGGAAAATTGTGGCCAAATTTTTAAAAACAATTGAAAGGCTATAACATGAGCGCGTTATAACACAAGCACTTTATAACGTCATTGCATTATGGCTTGGTGTGACTGAGCCTAAGGCTCGGTCACATTGATCCTATAGTGTGCTCGTGTTATAATGTGATTGTATTATAGCTTATTAAAAAATCAAATGACATCATTTCATTTTCACTATGTTTTTTGTTGTCTACGGCCAACAAACCCTGCATTTGTGCACTCATGTTTTTCAAGGAGAAAATTGTTGCCATTTCTTCATCAAATTATTGCAATTTCTTTACTAATATGTTGTCACGTCAATGGGGAGGTCAAATAAGTAAGCATTGATTGTTTTTTTTTGTGAATTTGTTTTTAAATAGGTAATTTGAGGTTCTTTTTTATATTCATTTCTTTAATTTGTAAGAGATTTTAATCAACATGAAAACCCTCCTCAAAATACTCAACAACAAACACATGAACACAATCCTCAACAACCACAAAAAAAAATTCCTCCACCAATTCCTCAACATCCTCCTGGTACTCAACAAAATTTAATGGAAGAAATTAAAAACAACAAAAAATAGATTGAGGAGTTAATCATGAGGTTGAACGATCCTTTAAGTTCAACTGTGGAAAGAAAAACACTTGCGGGTTCACTTCAAGACATGTGAAAACATGTAGATGCAATCAATAAAAAATTAAGTGGTTGGACAGATGGGATGCAGGGATGGAGGAATTTTTATGCAGATAAATTATCATATAAAGAAGTAAAAGATGAAAAATTTACAAAATACTCGTTATTCACTAACCCATGCACAAATCAAAATCTTGACCTTAATTCCAAGAGGTTTCCTATCCATTGGTGCCACCACCAAGGGATTAGGAATAATTTTTGGGATAGGTGGTGGATGGATTTTGACTATCCACCATTCAAAAATAGCGAAGTCCCCTAATATTTCTTGAGGGAACTCTACTATGAGTTCATCCTCAATAAAATCCACAACTATTTTGATATGAGGGACTTTTAGGGGAGAGGTGGAGGGTTGGAACAGGACAGACCAGGTGCATGTCAGGATCCTCAGTGGAAAGGGATATGAGCTCTCGCTAGGCTAGCTTCTAAGCATGTCATTATCCCTTATGCCATGAAGGAGAATGTTGAGGTGGACGCTTTGTATTCTATCAACTCTTTGAACCAAATTATCATTTAGCATTCCATTCCTATAATATAGTACCATCCAAGGGAGACTTCAAGGGGTCGAATTCCACCCCATTCTTGTCGAGTTTGTGGGTCAACTTGTACATATGACCCCACAAACACTCAAGAGGCTGGTGCACAGGATATGTCTGCAATTGTGGAGATAGCGATGGAAATTGACATTTTGAATGAGGATTTCGGTGTCGACTTAGGTAAATTTTAGCATGTTCATTGAATTGAATTTATTAAATTTCATTTTTGAAATACAATATTAACTAATTTAGTTTAATGATTGTAATAGAATTTCAAGGTCATAGTGTTGATACTGGATACACCAGTCCTCCACCTATTTATTACTCCATTGCATCTATTGATGAGGTATGTAACTAGTAAACATTTATAAATATTACATTTGAATAGAATTTTTATATGAATGGTATTTTAATATCTGGTTTTGGATGTTGAATAGGCTAATATTGGAGGTTTTGCGAGAACACCTCCCAATGCCAATCGAGTTGTACAAACCTTCACGTAGTTAATAGAATAAAGAGTTTAACTAATGAATTGTACTTAATATATTTGTGTATTTTATATTCATATCATTGATTACATTGCATTGAACATATTTCAAACTCAAAGCATTACTTCACATTCCATAACTAATAACTAGATGTTGATAGATGACAAAATTTCAATTACAATATAGTTGTTTAGAAAGTCAACATAAGCAGTGATGTAATTACTTCACATAGCATAAGTAATAACTAGGAGCATTTTCCAACTACATTCGTTTGTCATGGCATTCCATGAGACCACTTTTTATTTAGGCATTTTTTCAAATAGTTCATTGCCTTGTCTATGCTATGGATTCCTGGAAAAAATCTATGAAAGAATAATAGTAAGCAATAGCATGGACAATGAAAGAGTTGTTTAAAAATATGCCTCAAAGAAATGTGGTCTCATGGTAATGTCCATCGCCATGAGACCCAATTTCTTTGATGCATTTTTTTAAATAGCTCACTAACTTTTCTATGCTACCACATTTTCCATACATTTCTACCAAAGAATGTTATCAAATAGTTCACTTCCTTGTTGCTATGGCTAAAATCCTAAAATAGGTTCTTTCCAAAAAACTATGGATGCTTGGAAACAATCTATTAAAGAATAATAGTAAGCAATAGCATAGACAAGGAAATGAGTAGTTTGAAAATTTTTCTCGAAGAAATGTCGTCTCATGGTGATGGAATGCCATTCTATCACCATGAAACCACATTTCTTTGAGGTATTTTTTTAAACTACTCACTACCTTAAGAATAGAAACCAAGCCTTTAGCCAAAATTTCCCTCCAAATTCATTTCAAGGTCATCATCCTCATCCTCAATTTACCAATCCATGAAACCTTCCACCTCTTATTCCCCTTGTTCATATCCCCACCCCTCCCTCTTCATGTCATGATCGCCCTCCATCTCATAACCAAGACCACACTATACCATTCACCCCATCCCATCATAATACCATAGAGAAGGAAATGAATTGTTTGAAAAAATGCCTCAAAGAAATGTGGTCTCATGGTAATTTAATTCCATGACACATTTGTTTTTCACGGCATTCCATCACCATGAGACCGTATTTCTTTGAGGAATTTTTTTCAAACAATTCACTGCCTTCTCTATGCTACCACATTTTTCGTACATGTCTACCAAAGCATTTTATCAAACGGTTCACCGCCTTGCTACTATGGATAAAATCCTAAAATAGGTGCTTTCAAACAAGCTATGGATAGTGAAAATATTAATCATGATAGTAAGAAATATATAGTTCAAAAAGTACTCAAAAAAAATTTCATTATCTCATACATTATAAGCCATGATGTGCATCACTATTGTAGATTTTGTGATTGAATAATTTGTTGTTTTATTTTTAGATGTTGCAAGTGGAAACACCTCCAAATGTTTACAAGGCAATGGAGCTTGGTGTTTCTTCTGATATAGACTCCTCGATGCCTCTCATGGGGGTATGAGGCATATTACTCAATTTCTATTTGCATTCATTGTTATAGTTGTTAGTTAGTGAAAAATCAAACCACTATTGATTTGTAGTTTAATTTATCTTTGGATGGTTTCTATAGGGATTCAGCATTCCACAACATGGGCATGAGAATATTTTCCTCAAGGAGAGTGATCACCTAGATGTGGTAAGTGATTATTTTATTAAATATATCATTTTTTATAATGTAATTTCTATATATTAATATCTTTACTTGTTATTGTAACAAGTAAGGATTGATCGGGAACTAAACCTTAGGAGGAGTAGAAGGAGCACTCCTCAACCTCAAATTAAATGAGTGACATAATTATCGCCATTTGTCCAACCAACAAAGGGAAAGAGTTTTTTTCAAGAGCGAGGGCAATGAATTTGTATTCCAAGGCCCTTTGTTGTATGCCTATATGGCATTTTTGGACATATTTGTATTTCATATATTTGGCATTGTATGCCTATATGACTATTTTGTATATATTTTATACTTATATCAACATATATTGATGTATGCCTACATGGCTATTTGGTTAATACAAATCTTTTTTATCGATGGTGTCCATATTTGCATTATAAATCCATGGTTCAATAGATATGAGTTGTGTGTATTCAAGTGTAGACTTTACAACTTACGTGTATACTTTTTGACTTACATGTTTTCATTTTTATACCTTTTATTCATGCATATAATTTGTATTAATATGTATACTATGTATTCATGTGCATACTTCAAGGCTTATGTGTATTTGACTACTTGTGCTTCACTTATTCTATGCTTGACTTATTCATGTGTATACTTATTAATTAGTTAGCCCTAGCATTTCTCATTATTGTCCTTCATGGTTTGTCTTGAATATTTATTGATTGATGTTAAACTTTATTAGTTGATTCTAACCAACTTCAATATTTCCAAAAATGATTCACCATCGATGTATCATTTACTTATGTGCTAATTCAATATGGAATCCAAAGAAGAATTTAAAATGGATAAAGGTAGGAGGAGAGGTAAGATAGATATTTATAGTGTAACCTATTTTACCTTATATATACAAACCTCTAATGGCTCTTGTATGCTTTGTTGTTTCATTTTCTACTTTTCATATCCCATTTTCATAGGTGGATCATCACTTCTCTCAATTTTTTTCCTTCTCCTATTCTAGGTCCTCACCTCCACTTGTGTTATTCTAAAATAAGCTCTAGTTTGTGGTGGGCACCTACTAAGATTAAAATGAGTCATTAGTTTGTGGTGGTCACCCACTAAGTTTCAATTTCTTCTAGGATGTTTGATATGATTGTGAATGAGTAGGAATAGGGGTTCTAATATCTCATGTATCAACATATATTTAAACATCTTCTTTGGGATATTTTTAGCTTCTACTTATGGTTGAGACTCTAGTATCAACATATATTTATACCTCTAGTTCATGATTCTCTTTAGCTAGGTCATAAGCCACCATGTGGGCTCATATTTCTATTGACCTATGATTAGGTTTAGCTATAAATCTTTCAATATTTTTCTAGAATATTGAAAAATTTCCTCTTTACAACAACCATATTGTTTTAAGGGCAAGGAGGATAATTAAAAAAATTATTTCCCTTGCTAGACTTGAGGATTATCATACAATATTTTAAGAGTCATGTATCCTTCTCATTTATGATTAGATTCATAATATGAATAATAAAGTTACCTAATTACTAATATTAATAATAAACAATTCAATGTAAAAATGAGATCCACATAATGATTGGATCATAACCTGTTCAAGAATGAAAAGGTTTAGGCTTTCCTTAACTATTTGACACCTAGATGTTTTACCTCTTTCATGTAATCATGTTCTTTTTGTGTGAAAAACTCAGACTGGTCAATTGTTATGTGAATCTTTCTATTTTCCTTTGTTTTTCATGTCATCATAAGGGATTGGACCGGTTGAACGTAGCTCGGAGTGATTGGGCATGTTTGGGTGTGAAAGATGACTATTCCTAACATAAATTTTCCCATTTGGATGTGTTGGAATAGTTTGTTTGGTCATATGAATTATAGAATGAAAGTTGCACCACTTTGCAACTTTACATGCTTGCATTTGATAAGCTATTCTTCATCTGAAAAGTCATCACCACAGGAAAAGACCTCTAAGATAGCAAAAACTAAGAGATTTTATTGTAATAGGCCCAATGAAATCCCATAGCCTCATACAAAGAGTTTGTAAGTGTCATGGTTTTTGAGTAATAGCTTGTTGAAGATTGTAACCATTTTGCACTTTGGACTCTTAAGGGATTGAGTCGATTGAACGTAGCTTAGAGTGATTGGTCATGTTTGGGTGAGAAAGAGTATTATTCCTAGCATAAATGTACCTATTTGGATGCGTTGGAACAGTCTATTTGGTCACACGAGTTGCAGAATGAAAGTTGCACCACTTTGCAACTTTACACTACTTGCATTTGACAACTTTTTCTTCAAATGAAAAGTCAAAACCATGGGAAAACACCTATGAAATAGAAAAAACCAAGAGAGGTAATTGTAGAGGGGACCAACATGATCCCATAGCCTTAGATGAATAGTTTTTAAAAATCATGGTTTCCAAGTAATAGCCCATCCAAGATTGTAGTCATTTTGCACTTTGGACTCTTAAGGGATCGAGTCGATTGAACGTAGCTCAGAGTGATTCAGCGTGTTTGGGTGTGAAAGAGGATCGTGCTTAGCATAAACATACCCATTTTAATGTGTTGGAATAGTCTATTAGATCACACGATTTGTAAAACAAAAGTTGCACCACTTTGCAACTTTACACTGCTTGCATTTGATAACTTTTTCCTCAAATGAAAAGTCATCACCATGACAAAATACCTCCAAGATAGAAAAAGCTGAGAGAGGTTATTGTATATCGGCCCAACACAATCATGTAGCCTTAGACAGAGAGTTTGTAAGAATCATGGTTTTTGATTAATAACCTGTTGAAGATTGCAGCCATTTTGTACTTTGGAATCTTAAGGGATCGAGCCGGTTGAACGTAGCTCAGAGTGATTCAGCATGTTTGGGTGAAAAAGAGGACCATTCTTAGCATAAAAATACCCATCTAGATGCATTGGAATATTTTTTTTAGTCACACGAGCTGTAGAATGAAAGTTGCACCACTTTGCAACTTTACACTGCTTGCATTTGACAACTTTTTCCTCAAATGAAAAAGTGTCACCATGAAAAAATGCCTCTGAAATAGAAAAAATTGAGAGAGGTAATTGTAGAGGGGACCAATGCAATCTCGTAGCCTTAGATGAATATTTTTAAGCATCACGGTTTCTGAGTAATAGCTTGTTGAAGATTGCAGCCATTTTGCATTTTGGAATCTTAAGGGATCAAGCCAGTTGAACATAGCTTGAAGTGATTCAACATGTTTGGGTGTGAAAGAGGACAATTAATAGCATAAATTTATCCATCCGGATGTATTGGAATATTTTGTTTGGTCAAACAAGTTGCAGAACGAAAGTTGCACCACTTTACAACTTTACACTGCTTGTGTTTGACAACTTTTTCCTCAAATGAAAAGTCATCACCATAGGAAAATGCCTCTGAAATAGAAAAAATAAAGAGAGGTTATTTTATAGGGTCCCAACATGATCTCATAGCCTCAAATAAAGAGTTTTTAAGTGTCATGGTTTCTGAGTAATAGCCCATCAAAGATTGCAGTCATTTTGCACTTTGGACACTTAAGGGATCGAGACAATTGAACGTAGCTCAGAGTGATTCGACGTGTTTGGGTGTGAAAGATGACCATTCCTAGAATAAACGTACCCATCCAAATTTTTTGGAACAATCCATTTGGTCACATGAGTTGCAGAACGAAAGTTGCACCACTTTGCAACTTTACACTACTTGCATTTGACACTTTTTTCATCAAGTGAAAACTAGACACCACGAGAAAATGACTTTGAGATAACAAGAAACAAGAGAGGTTATTTTATAGGGGCCCAACACAATCCTATGGCCTTCAATGTCATGGTTTCCGAGTAATAGCTCGTCAAAGATTGCAGCCATTTTGCACTGTGGACTCTTAAGGGATAGAGTCGGTTGATTGTAGCTCAAAGTGATTCAGCGTGTTTCAGTGTGAAAGAGGACCATGCTTAGTGTAAACATACTCATCTGAACATGTTGGAACAATATATTTGGTCATACGAGTTATAGAATGAAAGTTTCACCACTTTGCAACTTTACGCTGCTTGCATTTGACACTTTTTCCATCAAGTAAAAATTGGACACCATGGGAAAATGACTTTGAGATAACAAAAATGGAGAGAGGTTATTATAGTGAGGCCCTACATGATTCTGATACCTTAGATATAATTCTTTTAACTGACACGATCTTCGGGTAATAATTCATCAAATATTGCTACCCTTTTGTAATTTGGACTCTTAAGGGATTATGTTACATGAACATAGTTCGGACCCATTTGGATTGTTTGGGTGTGAAAGAAGATCATTCCTAGCCTAAATTTACCCATACGGATGTGTTAGAACTATCAGTTTGATCATACGAGTTGCAGAATGAAAGTTGCACCCCTTTGCATCTTTGCACTACATGTGACACTTTTTCCATCAAGTGAATATTACAGTCAAAGGAATATGAAAATATTTGATGATTCATCTGCAAGATTATATCTATATGTGGAACAAAGGAGGTAAGAATCAAATGGTTTTATAAATCAAAATTCTAAACCCCGGGATCATGACTAGAATAAGGGATGTTGAAGATCAAATGTGAAAACAAAGAACTAAAGATAATTGCATTGTTTTCTCATCTCCTTCACTCGCTAGCTAGAATTCTTTGAAATATTTTCATGCCTCTAATGAAGGATGGTCTATAAAAATATTCCAAAATAAGAGGGGTATTTTATGCAAATACTTAAAGAGACAGTAGGGTATTTACAGATGAAATATTGTAAAGTAGATATTGGAAGGGCAATGAACTATAGACACAAGTATATGATAGTCAAACTTGGAAGTGGTATTCATTTATTTTTTATGTAATTATGCAATTCAACATTATTCATGACTCACTATAGATATGCTCATTTCTATTCTATTTGTTGTTACCAAATGCATTTCTACTACTTTTTCATCGGAAATATGTTTTTGGTTTTAAAATTGTAGTAAATATCATTACAAATGTTTGAGGGCAGCAATAAATCCTTACTAGGGAACTCGATCCCAAACTCCATTACAAATTTTTGAGGGCAGCCATGAATTTTTAGTTGGAAAACATGTGTGAAGAACTTGTTGGTTACTTGAGTTAATTCATGTTACTTGAACAACATCTAACAAGTCATACATGCTTCTATTACTTGTAAATGTGATTATTTTTATGACATGTTGACATTACTTTATGACATTATGCATAAAATGTTTTTACAAATTGTTATTAAATTTTTTTGTGAATAGATGGTATGCTATATTGATATTTATATATAATCATAAGGTTGATTTATTTTAATAAATGAATTTTTTATGATAATTTATTCAAGTGGTGCTAGTTATAATAGGGAGAGAATAAAAGAAGAAAAAGAATGATTGGTAACCATCAATGGCTATTACACTCACTATATTAATAATATGATGTTTACAATAAAATGATATTTATTTGGCAGTCCTAATTCTTATGTGTTTGCTACAATTGTCTAATATGCTTCATAAACCAATATGACACCCAAGTGCTTGTACTTGTAGGCACAATTCTTTCTCAAAACTATTAAGTGGTAATACAAAATCGTGAGAAAAAAATCAACCTATGTGAATTCCAACACCCCACTTAAATCATATATTCAATCAATGTGCCCCATTTTCATGCACACAAACTCAACTTATAATATTCTCTTACAATAACCAAAAATAGAATTCAAAAATGCCTTAGGTACTCCATTCTCATAGATCTTTTACAATTTCACTCATACATTCTATATGCTCTTATAATTTCTACATCATAGGTGCTCATGATGAGGTTAACTTCAAATGAATAATTAGAAATTCTCTCGCTAAGCTTGACACACACTTTTATAATGTCTACATTATAGGTGGTCATGATGAGGTTAATTTCAAATGAATAATTTAGTATCATCTTCTAGTCTTGGATTTGGTATATACTTTATAACTTCATTTGGGTTTACTAAACAAAAAAAATACATTGTAAATATTAATAATCACATAATCAATTCAAATAAACATGTGATATGTCAATAATCTAAAACTTGTGTGCTCAATTATCCAATATCTTATAAATTATCACTAGTCATTCAACCCTTCATACAAAATACTTACAATCATCTTGTAGAAGAGTATTTCTAGCATAGAAAAAGGTCACATGAGTTTTTGGATGGAATTCCTTAAAGAAATTTGGTCTTATGGCATGCCATGATTTCAAGATAGGCTCAAAATGGAAGCATGGACAATGCATGTGAATTGTTTGGCATTAATGTTTTGGTAGACATGTATGCAAAATGTGATACCTTTGACAAGCTAGTGAGCTCACTAGCTTGTCAATAGTCACATGATTTTTTGGATCCAATGCCTTAAAGAAATGTGGTCTTGTGGCATGCCATGATTGCAAGATAGACTCAAAATGGAAGCATGGACAAGGCATGTGAATTTTTTGACATTAATGTTTTGGTAGACATGTATGCAAAATGTGGTACCTTTGATAATTTAGTGAGCTTGCTAGCTTTTCAATGCGGTAGGGTTGACAAGGTAGGGGTTGTTTGAAAAAATTCCTCATAGAAATGTGGTCTTGTGGCATGCCATGATTGAAAGATAGACTACAACTTCCCCCATGTTGCTAACTTAGCCTTGAATAAAGAGTCTAGAAATAGTGGATAGAAGAGTTACAATCCCTTTTAGGTAGACTAATCAAGGAAAAATTAAAAATATATCACAACTTTAGTGATGAGGTAATTTTAAAAATAGAGATGAAAAGAAAAATAGATTCAAAGATCTATTAATGTGGGAGGAGTATATTCCAATTTTGTAGGGAAATGTACGGAAATTTTGGTAGCATAGACAAGGCAATCAGCTATTTGAAGAAATGCCTCAAAGAAACAGGGTCTCATGGTGATGTGCATTTTTTCAAACAACTAATCTCCTTGTCTATGTTGTTTGATAAAATGCTTTGGCAGATATTTATGGAAAATTTGGTAGCATAGACAAGGCAACCGGCTACTTGGTAGAAATATTTGACAAAATACCTCAATCAAATATGTCCTTGTGGACTAGAATGATTGTAGTATATGCATAAAATGGATTTGTTGAAAAGGCTTTAGAAAATTTCAAGCATATGCAATTTCTAGGTATAAAACCAAATTCCACTACGTTTTCCAACATCCCCCATGCCTATACCAAAATGAAAGCTTTGGAAATGGGTATGCACATCCATATAAAAGAATTGAGAAATGATGTATTATTTTACATACTTATAAGTACTCTCATATGTATATGTATACAAAATTTGGAAGAATACACAAGTTAGGTCAATGTTTTAACAAAATTCCTCAAAGATATGTGGTTTAAAAATGTAATTGGAAAGTGTAAAGAATTGTGTAGTTTAAAATGTACATTGAAAAACTAAGTTTATAATAAAAAACAAAAAATGATGAACATGGAATATGAAAATTAACAAAATAAAAGAAACCCTAAACCCTCAACCCCTATACCCTCTACCCTATACATTGGACCCTCAATCCTAATCCCTAGACCTTACATCAGGTCAACCCTAAACCCTTAAAACCTCTACCCTTTAACCTTAACCCAATACCCTCTACCCTAAACCCTTAAACCCTTAAACTCTCTACCCTCAACCCTAAACCCTTAAACTCTCTACCCTCAACCCTAAACCCTAAACCCTTAACCCTTAAAACCTAAACCCTCTACCCTTAAACCTTAAAACCTAAACCCTCTACCCTTAACCCTTAAACCCTCTACCCTCTACCCTAAACCCAATACCCTCAACCCTCTCTCTCTCTCTCTCTCTCTCTCTCTCTCTCTCTCTCTCTCTCTCTCTCTCTCTCTCTCTCTCTCTCTCTCTCTCTCTCTCCTCAACCCTATACGCTCAACCTTATAGGTCATCAACCCTATACCCTCAACTCAACCCTATACACTATACATTGGATCCTCAACCCTCATCTCTCTCTTTCAACCCTTAATCCCTCAACCCTCAACTCTTAAACCCTAATCCCTTAACCCTTAAGCCATTAAACCCTCTAAACTATACATTAAACCTTGAACCCTCAATTCTCAACCATATACGCTAAAACCTATATACTCAACCCTATTCCCTCAACCCTTAAAACCTTAAACCCAAGTAAACTCTCTACCCTAATCCCTCAACCTTCAACCCTTAATCCCTCAACCCTGATTCCTGAACCCTTAAACCCTCAACCCTCAACCCTCAACCCTCAACCACTATACCCTCTACCCTATACATTGGACCCTCAACCCTTATCCATCAACCCTCAACCCTCAACCCTCAACCCTTAAACCCTCTACCCTTTACCCTCAACCCAATACCCTCTACCCTCAACCTTAATCCCTCAACCTTATACCCTCAACCCTTAATCCCTCAACCCTTAAACCCTCTACCCTCTACCCTCCACCCTCCACCCTCAACCTTCAACCCTCAAATCTTAAACCCTAAACCCTCAACCCCTACACCCTCTACCCTATACATTGGACCCTCAATCCTATACCCTCAACCCTCTTCCCTCAACCTTAAACCCTCAACCCTTAAACCCTCCACCCTCTACCCTCAACCATTTACCCTCTACCCTCAACCCTAATCCCTCAACCCTATACCCTCAACCCTTAAACCCAAATAAACTCTCTACCATAATACCTCAACCCTTAATCCCTCAACCTTAATCCCTCTACCCTTAAACCCTCAATTCTCAACCCTCAATCCTTAATACCTCAACTCTCAACCCTTAAACCCTAAACCCTCAACCCCTATACCCTCTAGCCTATACATTGGACCCTCAACCCTAATCCTTTAATCATATACCCTCAAACCTATACCTAAACCCTCTACCCTCAACCCTAAACTTAAACCTTCTACCCTCTACCCTCAACCCAATACCCTCTACCCTAAACCCTAATACCTCAACCCTATACCCTAAACCCTCAACCTTATAGGTCCTCAACCCTATACCATCAATTCTCAACCCTCTACCCTATACATTCGATCCTCAACCCTCATCTATCTATGTCCCTCCCTCATCTTCTCTCCTTATCTCTATCTCACTTCTCCCTCCATTTTTTCCTCCCTCTCTACCCTAATCCTTCAACCCTATACCCTCAACCCTTAAACCATAAACCCTTAAACCCTCTACCCTCTACCCTCTACCCTCTACTCAATAACCTAAACCCTCAACCCTAATCTCTCAACCTTATACCCTCAACCCTTAAACTCTCTACCCTAAACCCTCAACCCTTAACCCTTAATCCCTCAACCCTAATCCCTCAACCCTTAAACCCTACACCCTCAATCCTTAATCCCTAAACCCTCAACTATCAACCCTTAATCCCTCAGCCCTCAACCCTTAAACACTAATCCCTCAACCCTCAACCCTTAAAACCTTAAACCCTCTACCCTCTACCCTCTACAATATACATTAAACCTTGAACCCTCAATTCTCAATCATCTACCATATACATTGGATCCTTAGCAATAATCCCTCAACCATATACCCAAAAACCTATATACTGAACCCTATACTCTCAACCCTCAACCCTCAACCCTCAACCTTAAACCTCATCCCTCAACTCTTAAAACCTTAAACCCTCAACCCTCTACCCTATACATTGGAACCTCAACCCTAATCCATCAAAACTATACCTGTTGATGGAGTTTTCTGCACAGCAACAACTCAGACAGAATGCAATATTTTATCTCTCTTGAAAGGTTATTTTCAACAATAAATACTGAAAATCACCCCAAGGTCTCTCGGGTGTCAGGTCATGACAATGCATAAACAACTCAGATAATATGTGAAATGTTGGTAATCACAATCGGACCTTACTACAAGCAAACTGTACCTTTCCAATTATCAGATTGTGTGATATAATGATCTCAAATCCTAAATCTAACCAGATAATAAAGAAATAGCAAAAGATAAGGGTGCAAGAATATGATAGAATCTAAACTATTCCTAGAATGAGTAATGCAAATGACAGATATCTGGAATGGACCAATCTCGAATAACCAATTCTTGCTTAACCCACAATGCAATCTCACAAGAACGGTGCAATATTCTAAGGTATATAGATTTTCAAATCATAGACATTCATCCACAATCAAACTTAAGCACCTGTAAATATATGGTCCAGGTTGACTTCACCAGCCTACTACAATCAGACAGTTACTGGGAGTATAGACCAGAGATTGCTACAAACATTCCAAATATGAAATCATAAACATCACACACCAAACTAAAACTAATTTAATTCTGAATACTAAATCCTAAATCTTTAAGCAATCTGAAAAATAAAACAACAGAAACCATGCAAGATGAAATAACACAAAAGATTGCACCAGGAAAATCACAATGTCTTCAATTGTATTAGACCACCAAAATGCTGCAACAATTCCACTGTTTGTTTACAATACTTGCTTCAAGAAATTGACAAAATGCTCTAACTCCTCTTTCTAACTTAACTCTATTATCTCTTCTCCTTTTTCTCTACTATCTAATAATGTCTTACAATGAGGCAAGAATACCTTTATAGAAAATTCAAGACATGTCGGCCCAGCCAAACATTTACAAAACAAGAACATCCACCAAAACAGGTCGGCCTTAGGAATTCAAAATAAGGCACACATTAAATGCCGAAACATCATCAAGGTTGGCCCAGACACAATCCCCAATGCAACCCAGATCAATACATGCCCTATAATAATAGGGAAGCACAAATCTCAAAATAGGCACTAACTACCGCCTCCCTTATCTTCGCTCTGGGCCAATGATCCCTGAACCCTCAAAAATGCTCCATCCAATTCAGTGACAAGTGGCAAAGGCAAAACCTTAAGCCGGAATTCAATGGCATCGATCTCCTCATTTGACTGTTTGATGATTCTATCCCAATCGTCCTTATGGGCTAGGTATTTATCCATTACTGCGAGATATGTGGCTGCATCATCTAACTGGTGGCCAGTTATAAAATTCTCAGAATCCAGAGTATAAACTTCATGCCACCATTCTCTTAGTTGTTCTAGACTGAGGTATTTAGGAGCAATATTTCTCCTTCTAGTAATGACTTCAAAGAATGCAATGCACCCCTCATATACTCCAGTAAGATCACCATCTATTCGTTTCTTTCGTTTCTGAATCTTCTTCATGGCCTTATGTCGAATCTGCAGAGCCTCAAACCACTCCCAAGGTTCATTTAACCTAGAAGAAGGAAGAATCTCGTCTGTAACCAATTGACCCCTACCATATCCCATGATGACCTTAGATTTCTGCAATAAAAGATCGATATCTTCTTTGTCCTGAGATAGCACGTATTCTAGCAGTTCTTTAGCTCTGACTGCATCTTTCCCAACTGACAGGATCTCCTTGATTGCATTATCTCCTTTTACCTGCACATCCTTCAGCCAATCCATTGTGGTTTGAGCAGAGGCTTTCATTTTCTCAATCTCAGAAATAGTTTCCTTGGGTAGGAAACCAGGAGTAACAGAGGAAGATGGGTGAAGGAATTGCAGAGGTTTCATCACCTCCTCCAAGCACTTCCTCAGCCTTTCATTTTCTTTTCTAAGCTCATGCTTGGTCTGAGCTTCCTTTCTTAACCTCCCAATTATTACTGCACTGGAGCCTTCATATTCATCAATGTCCTATTCCATAAAGGCTAGCCCAATGTTAATGGTCTGCACATTGTAATCCTTACCAGTGACCTCTTCTCTAGTTTTATCCACAGCAGGGGTGGCAATGTGAATGACCCTGTTACTTGCCTCATCCCTCTCTATCCTTGAAACAACCCTAGTTGCCTTCTTCTTCTTACCTATGCCGATTTTAGATAGCATCTCACCCCAATCCAAAGGAGTGTCCTCAACAACGACCTATTTTTTCCTTATGATCTCCTTTTCAAGCCAATCCGGGACGACAGGGTCCACCTGGACTTCGTCAGTTTTTGCCTCTTCACCACGTTGTTTTATTGTTTTAGCTTCTTCCTTTTTAGGGAGCTGCTCACCTTGATCATCTTTTTCAATCTCCTCTTCCCACACTGGTGATGGGGTCTAACAAGGGTACCCTCCTTCTCAAGGGATTCGTTTCCTTTTTTATTCTCCAGAGAATCCTCATACTGCACTAAGGGAGAAGTATGCTTTCCCACCTCTTCTACTTCGAGCTCAGCTGCCACACCAAAGAGTGCTCCCTCCTTGAAAGGTTTTGCCTCTCCACTAGTCTCATGTTCCTTAAAAGTTTACGGTTCAAGCACGCTTGGTGGAGGAGAAGCAGCCTTAGATGGCTCCATAGTTGGTAACTCCGGAGGAGGATCCATCTTTTGCATAGTTTCCTTAGGGGATGGGGTCCTTGATCTCCTCAAATAAACTTTTGTCCTTTCCCCTGAACTTTCCACATCAACAATTGGAGTCTCACCTTTGGAGGTATATTGACCCTTCTTCTTTGAAACCCTGGTGGTTCTTGTCTTCTTTAGTGGTGGAGGAGCATCCTCTTCAACTGGCTTTTCAAATCCTTCCTCATTAGAGGATCTGCCTATCTTCAAAGCTCGACTTCTTTTCTTTCCTTTTGGTCTTCTCTTTGGTTCTGGTTCACTTTCCTTTGGACTTCTGATTTTTATTTTGAAAGGTGAGCTCTTTTGGGTTTTCCCTTTGGGGTCATCATCCCTGGATTCTTTTGAAGTAGACATTGGGTTGAGATTTCCCATTAAATTGAAGGTACAGGCTACCTTCTCGCTCTCAAGCTCCCAAACCTTGTGCTTCAACCAAGAAGTGGTGAATTTCATAACCGGGGCCATTAGGTCCTCCAACTCTATGACCTCATCCTCATTCCAATTGATTTCTCTGATTGACCTATCCTTAATAGCTTCATAGGCATGATCTTGCACTAGGTTTCCATCATCCTGTAGTTGATCGGGGATCAACTTCACATTGTACTGTCTGATCACATCAACAAGAAGCCTGGAGTACCTCTTCTTTCTGGCTTCAAGATCATCCCTAATGTTGGCCCAATAGTCCTCTAGGTCATCCTTATGTCGGTACTCCTTGGTAGCCTTCTTCCGTGCCTCTCCGGTGATATCAAAGTTTGTTCTCTTGGAGTGGAAGGAGAAACCATATGCTGCCAATTCATCCCCTACGGTGTGTGCTAATTGGATGGAAGGGCACATTTCTACCACGCCAATTCCAAGAGGGAAATCCCCACCAAAGCCTGTTTTATGCTTCTCCTTCTTGACTATGGCATCAAATTCACATATTTGCCTCACAATCTCTAATAACACAGTGTGATCTATAGGATACCGAGGTAACCTATATGGAACGGTCGGACATCCATTAATTCTAATGTAAGTGAAGGTGGGAAATTGAATGAACCAAGCCCCATAATTCTTTATCAACCCTTTTGCTCCATCTGACAGCCTCACATGCTCGGCATTCTGAAGCATCCTAGTAATATGCATTGTGAATGCATCATTAGCCCTTTTGTAGTCTTTGTGTCCTAGGTGCAACTCCGGGTATACCTCATAGACAATATCCTGTCCAAATTTCCCCTATGGATTCAAGCCCCTATATGGGTAGAATCGGGCAAGCACATACATGACATAGGAAGACATGGTGAATCTCTTGGTCTCTAGGACATCCCTCGGCTGTTTATCAATTATAGCGCTGATGAGTCCTACCCAATGATAATTAGTTCCTTGTTTAATTTTGGTAATCACATGGATCATCCAACTCTCCAATACTCCGACACTTTTCAATCTTGCCACCCTGCTTAGAAATGTTATTGCATCATAGATATCTGATCTGAATTTGATCCTATGCAATTTCTTGGGTAGTTTAGAGTGATGTGATTTCAACTTCTCCAACCAAGCATTAATCATCTGTTGAGCCTTGATGGGTTCATTCTCATAATATGTTCTGGCCAAGTCCATATTTAGAGCACACACAGAAGGCAGATCTGGCATGTCAAAGGCTTGGGCAATAGAGACAGGACTGAAATTAGCCAAGACTCTCCCTTCAGTATTGACAACCCTTTGTGTATCAAAATCATACTGTCGAGCACACTCTAAAATCAACTCATAGCATTGAATTGCAGGAGGAAACCCTGCCACATGCACCAGTCCGGACTTCATCATTCCATTCCTTAGAACTGATAGATTCTTCTTAGCTGTCCTCTGTTTAAACTCTTCGTATCTCCAAGCTCCAACATTAGTATTAGACACTTCAGACCATATGAAAGATATCTTGCTCTTAGGAAGCTGACTCTTAGTGTCCAATCTTAATCTTTTGGCCTCTGAGATGGAGGAACCCTCCATGTCACCTTTGGACTTTCCTGCAGCAGCTCTGCTTGATTCAGCCTGCACTCACAAAAGACCGTCATAAGTATCCCATTATTATGCATAGTCCAACCAAAGGATTAGCACAAAATCATATAATGCAATTAAAAGCCATCACAAATGGCCAATCCTTGAAATTCCGAAAAAATAAAGGAATCCGGGAAAACAGTGTAAATCGGGAAAATCCAGTCGGGGTGGAATTTCGGAGAAATCCGACCCAGACGGATTCCTGTTGCCAAGACATCATCAGTCAAATAAATCGTTAGCACAAAAGATTATGAGATAATCATGTAATTCATTCATTAGCAACAAGAAATAAGCATTTAGCATTTACTTCGTTAATCCTATCCTTAGAAAATCGGAAGAAGTACAACCAAACAGGAAAACCGAAAAAGTCTGGATGGAACGGATTTCTGCAGATAGCTTGAAGAACTCCGGAAATCGCCACACTCCATGGAATCAACCGAAACCGGGAAAATCCGGATGTGTAGGAATTCCGCAGACACCTCTGAAACTCGACGAACGATGACACACGAACCATCAATCACATGATCATGCAACCCTTTCTTCCTGGACTCTAATGGTCCCAAAATCGATGCTAATCAACAAAATCATAATGCACTTGGACCTAGACCTCAAAAGACCCCCGAATAACTAAACTTCATGGCGAAACAATTATGCCCTAAGTCCAATAACTAGACCCCACCATTAGAGTCCGAGTAAGCTAAAATTATCAAGGAAAACCATCATTTGGGCGATCAACCAATGCGCGCAATGATCCCTCAAGGTACGAGCAAGTTGGGCTAGACATGAATCATGAAATAATGAAAACCCAACTAAACCTTGGAAAATTCGGGCAGATGAACCAAAACCCTAACCTTCATAAAATATGGCGAATGGCACGCTTAAGGGCAAAGTCCTATTCAGACAGGTTTATACTCATGCACCCACCAGTGAATGGATAAAGACAAGTACGAGCGACAAAGCCTTGGTATGATAAATATAACTCATGATCAAGCAAAGGCCGATCTGGAATGGCTACTAATCAACTTGGAAGGATTTAATCAAGACGCAACAAAAGGAAGGATCAGAGACGACCTAAAATGGATTATTGCTGGTAATACCCGAACTCGAAGAAGCGACTGCAAAACAAACACGCCCAGGCAATGAAAATCCAGACACCGACACCCAAACAATCCACACACACGTGATTCAAGATCAATCTTCACAGCTCAAATGGAAAACTCTTAATCGCCAGAGCAGTAAGCAAGTGAATAATGAAGTGGGAATGATTGCTCAAAATGTTTTAAATTCACTCATATGCTCGTCTGAGCAAAGGTACCTTGGTCATTAATGAGCGACAAGACGTATCTGAAAAATCTGGAAACCCGAGCCCAGGACGGAATTTCAGAAAATCCCCAAATACGCGAAAAATCCGGATGAACACGAATTCCGCGGAAATAGCAGAAACCGGGATTTTAACAAAGTTCGGGATTTTGACACAGTTCGGGAAAATCCGCCAGAGCCGGAAAATCCCGGAGTCAAGCAGAAACCCGGATTTGGAAAATTCAGCGACGACCAAACAATGAACCAGAGACCGGGAAAATCCGCCGGAGCTGGAAAATCCCAGATTCAGGTCTAGACCCGGATTTCCACCGAAAGCCCACTTTAACCAATTTAAGCCTCACGGAGGAATCAAAGCCAACAAGACCAACATGTCAAGACCTTAAAAAGGTAAATCCAATAAAACCAAAGCCCAAAAGACATCCGAAAAGAGGGTCCCTACTTCCAAGTGGGGCGTGTGTGCAAAACTGCACAACAATACCTTAACCCCTATCTCTCTCTCTATCTATCCATATCACCTCTCTCTCCCTCACTCTCTCCTACCCTCTCCCTCTTTCTACGTAGAGTGATCCCACAATACTAGTTTACAATTTTTGGCCAAACTGGACATTGAACTAATTTTTTTTTACTAAATCTTCACTTTCGAGCACCTATAGTGGCTAAACCGTGAGGAATTTGAAGATGATGCAAACTAGTGATTTGTGACATTTTGCCTATAGATTCTAAATATATTTTTTTCAAAAAAATTAGAATCAGATTGCACTTATTTTTCCATCTCCTTCAAAAAATAGTTTTTAACAGTAAACACCATTTTTAAAGAGTGGTGTTACTAGCTAACACAACTTTTTTCTATGAAGGATAAAATTATAATTTTTTCGAATTTAGATTCATAACTACAATATTTATTGCATGGAATTGGTTTCATAGCATTTCATTGAATTATTTTTTCTTAATTAAGTTTCAAATTCAAACGAGTTATAATTTAGACATGATTTACTAGCTAAAACATAACTTATTTTGTATGTAACAAAATTCAATTTTATTTTTTTTGTTGGACCAATGACATCAATATCTAGTGCATAGTTATTTTTCAGATATTTTTTGATAATCTACTATATTTCCACATGTGAAGAATAGAGAGCCTGATTTTCGATGAAAAAGTTACATTCACAAGAAATTAAAAAAATATATAATAATCAAATTAAATTTATTTAAAAATATAATTTTTGGGAAGCTTATAATAAGGACTAAATAATTAAAAAAAAATTAATTAATTAAATTCATTTGATCCCCCAAAAGGTAAATCAAAAGTTGTTTTTTATCAACATTTTGACAGCTGTAAAGAAGACTCCATTATAGGTATGGTTTAAAACTAGCGGGGTTCTATCCAAGTGGGTTTGATATAAGGTGGTTTGATCAAACCCTCTTAAATTAGAATCCTTTAAATAGAAATTTTCAAGGCTTAAATCATTATATTTTCTAAAAATATGTGATTTCAACAAAAATCAAGATCTCCTAAAAAGTGTAAACCACTATTGTGGGATCACCCCGTACCTCTCACTCAGTCAATCCCTACCACACTCTCTCTCAATCCCTCTATCTCTCTCTATCTCCCTCCCACTCCCTCTCCATCACTCCCTCTCTCTTTCACTCCCTTTCTCTCCCTATCTCTCAGGTCTCTCACTCCCACCCCCTCTCTCTCAGGTCTCTCCCTCTCACACCCTACCTAGGTAACTCTCTCTCTCTCCCCCTCTCTCTATCCCTCCCACCCTACCTAGATAATTCCCTCTCACTCTACCCCCTCTCTCACACTCCCTCTCTCTCTCCCTCTCTCTCAAGTCACTCCCTCCCACACCCTCTCCCTCTCTCAGATCTCTCTCACTCCCTCTCTCTCACACTCCCTCTCTCTACCTAACTCTTGTTGTGCTTGTTGCACACATGCACCATTCAAAATGGGGACCCTCTCTTCCCTTTTTACTTGTCGGGTCCCTTTTGGCTTCGCCTCATTTTGTGTGTCCATTTTACACCCTAGAAGGTCAACATACCCTCCAAAGTCACATTTTAAGTTTGACCAAATTTCGCCCCTTTCAAAAATGTTTCGGGTTTCCCTTTTTGGTTTTTCGTTCCTGATTGGCTGTTGCAGACAGCCGTGGCCAGACATCTTCCCGGCCTATCGGATCCGACCTGCCAGGTTTCCCTTCCCAGAATTCTATCTTTGAAATTCTGTTTTCAAACAGCAGTGGCTGGACATCTTCTCGACCATCGGACCCTGGTCCTCCCGCCACCGCCCATGAATTTGAACTCACCAAACTTTATGGCCACCATACAAAACATTAAATTGTTGTATTAGTTGCAGTTTTGGCTATAAAATCGGATTTTCCAACTATCATTTCCACGTGATTGAGGTGATAGAAAATTTGCAGAGCTTCCCAACATCTAGCATTTTCCACCCCCGCAACTGAGCTCTCATCTTGTCGTGTTCCACACATTCAACAACATCTTTCTTTAGGATTTCAAGGTATGTCCGCCGTCTGCATGCCTCATCCTCCTTGTCGTGAAATTCTGGGTTAAAACAAAGTAAAAATGTACAAAATGGGTTAAAATCTGGTAGATAAGTACTCCCACTAAAAACCCCACCTTTTAAAATCTAGGAAAACCACATAAAATCATTGGAATTCAATGTCGGAGCTTAACCCCACCACTGTTGTTCTTCAGAACAGTCGTTGGCGTCTCCCGGGCCCGGATTTTCCCATGGTCGTCCACACAAAACACAAAATTCAAACTTCAAAAATTTAAAATGGCCAAGCTCACCCCAGGTCCTGGCCCCCGAATTTCCCTTCACGGGTTTCTGTTGTGCCCCCACCATTGTGAATGGCCTCCCTTAGGCATCTTTCCAACCCTCGGATCTCGGGCTCACGAATCCCATTTCAAACTTGCAAAAAAATCAAAAATCTTCCAAGGAACAAACTATCCTCGGGATCCGACCCTTAGATTTTCGTTCCCATAATTCCCTATTAACTTCATCATTGTGAACGGTCTACCTTGAGCCTCCTTCCAGACCTCGAACCTCGGGCGCATAAAGTCCGTTAAAATTTACAAGGAAGAAGCCAAAGTCCAAACTCAATCCAGACCCGACCTCAGGAATTCTGCCTCCGAGATTCCATTCTGCTCTCGTCGTTCCAAACAACTAAACCTGACTGACTTTCCGGCCTCCGGGTTTCGATCCTTTGTTCACCGCCGGGCTTTCCCACCTCTTGAATTTGCCTTCAAGGATTGCCTTCCAGAATTCCACTCCTGGAATTTCGCCTACATTTCGTTGTTCTGAACGGCTAACCTGAAACTGCTTCCCAATAATGGCAATCCGAGCTCCGAAAGCCAATGCCCAGAGTTCCATCTTCCCTGCGTCGTTTCTGGTGGCCTTCCTGTAGCCGATACCCGAACACCTAAATGAGGGCTCAAATGACCTCCAAATCCAAAAAGGACTTCAACCCACTTGCTAAAATTAGGTCTTTTTTCACGCCAACCCTCAATTGAACAAATACAACACCAGTTAACACCTTTGGGAGTCCCATACCTCATTTTCCCTTCTAAACAACATTCTGCCAAGGGAACTCCAACCCTAGAAGCCTGGGTCACCTACCTTGCTTTCTAATGATGTTTTATCATATGTTAGATGGTTCTCAAATATGAATAAAGATTGTGGATCTAACCCCGATGTGCAGGGGCTTGTCCGAGGCCGCTTTCCCATAATAATGTTGCTAATTTATGTCTTTCGTGCAGGACTTATGGAATCCAGCGCTGAAGCTTTTGGTGCATCCCAAGAAAAGGGGAAGGGAATAGCCAAGGAACCCCGAGGCAAGGAGGACAAGGATCAGATGAGATACAAGTTTCAAGGGGTGCCTTTACAATCTAGAGTCACCACTCTTTGGAGAGATGTCACGGATACCAATATCGGTCAGGTCAATATTGATGAGTTTACACAGAGAGTCAAGGTGAATCCCAAAATAAAAAATGCAAGATTGATAAGGAGCAGCAGACTTGCCATAGTTGCAGGCTTCCCGCCAGCCTTGGTGGCCCTAGAATTGGTAATGGTGTGCGTAGAGGCATATCAACCTGAGACCAAAACTATAGTGGACCGGGATGGGAATATCCTTGCAGATATGTCTCTGCCTGGTATAACAAAAACTTTCCACATTCTTTCCTTCAAGAGCATGGAGACCCCACCATAGAAGAATGCAAGGCGTTATGGGAGCAAGATCCTTTCAAATGCTAGAAACAAATCAATCAGTACTGGTTAAAGGACAAGCGGGGTAGTGCCGGCAAGCTCCCTCATGAGCTTTTTCACAGTGATTTGTTCGAGAATTACCACGACCTCGTGACCTTGCTAAGCCGAGTAATGGGTCTTCCTTCTATGGCCTTCTTCTAGGAATGGATGTTATACTTTGTGGAGAAAATTCTCCACGGCGATGACACTGCCTTTTATTGGGGGGAGATAATCAGTGATTGCTTCCACAAATAGTTTACGAGTGTGAAGAAGACCTCCAAGTTCTTCATGACATTCTACCTGGTATACTCCCTCACCAAGTAGCGGCATTATCATGGATTGACTGCAGTACCCAGTGAGGCATCGGGAGCAGAGCTCAAGCCTTATGATAAATACCCTTAACTGTAGTACCGAAACTTCAAGAGAGATTATTGTAGGGTGAATGACGCATTCATCGCCTACATCATTCGGTCTCTAGGAGGTGAATTTCAGAGAAGAGTTTCCCATAGTTCCAAGGCCCTCCTTAGGCAATATTCCTTCCTATACATACAATTTCCAAAGTTCACTTACATCTGTGCTTAGGGATTCACAAAAAGACCAAACAAGCTACCCCGGTACCCCAATGACCAAATTATACTGTTGGAGTTGACTTGGCAATTATGGCACATTCATAATATCCTGAGCAGCAAGCATCTAGTGGGTACACCTTACCCCATTGGGCATGGCCAAAGAATGTACAAGATTCATACCTCCCAATGTGTAGGATACTCAGAAAAGGAGTTGGTCGAATACCACTTCTGACAATATACAATTCGGTCCCGAATTGACCCGTATGGTCATATTAGAAAGGCACTGGGACATGAGTATGCCCACCTCCACAATTTTTTGTATTTTTGGGCTAATTGGAAAGATGATCTTGAAGTGCAACTACGGCACTACATGCACATGACTGCCTTCTATGTACGAAGAGTCAACTTGTGCCCAGTCCCAGACCAAGATGAAGAAGATGAAAACACGGTGATTGATCTGGGAGATGATTTCATCACCAATTTTCTACTATGAATGATTGATTAGGATGAGTGAGAGGTTGATGACCTCGACATACTCACCAAACCCATCGAGTTCCGAACAAAGGCATGGATCGACCAACAGGTGGCCCAACTGAAACAACAAGGAGTTGCCTTAACGTTTAAGGGACTAGAAAGTGAACCGAGTGGCTCCGATGGTGGGGTGGCCAGCACTACAATAGGGGAAACATCCAGAACCCCACCATCAATCAAAACTAAAAAGAGAAAAGAAGTTGGTGAGAAGTTTCCCAAACTGAAGGTTTATGCCTAAAAGGCATCAGAGGGCGAGCCGCAAAAGAAACAAAGAAAAACCGCTAGGGGCACGGAGACATCTGTGATGCCCAAGGGTCCACTCTATGGGATCAGGGGAGAAGGGTCTAACCCACCGAGTTCTCCACCTGTAGCAAGTGTCGTTGCTATTGCCACCACCCTGCATGCTTCGCTAGCAGTTTCCACTTCTTCCCCTCATGAGGTGGACATCTTTGTCCACCTTGCTTCCACCTCTCCAATCATGCAGGTCATACCGGTGGATTCGTCCTCTGCCACGACCTCGCCAGTCTCTTCTTCCTCTGTCTCCTTCCCTTCCCTTTGTTTCTGTTGCTACAATGCCTATCCTCAGCCTCCCGGAATCCTTTGTAAAGTACATGCAAAATGTGCCATCCGAGATTTTGGGGATGCTTACTAGTCCAATGGTGCAAGCTACAATAGCTTAGGCTATGGCCAACACTCTAGCTCTCCCTCCCCCTATCGAACCACCAAGAATGGAAACGACAATGCAGATGTCAGATGACCTTGAGTGACTGCAGCTAGAATCTACAAAGAGGCCAGAAGACGAAGAATTTGAATACCATGAGCACCCTTTGTTTGAACGTCAGGAGATCGATGAGGTGGCCTACGAATCTTCCAGTGAGGACAGCAAGGAGCTTGACACTGAGTTAGTCCGAGAAATGCATGATCCCAAGCTTGAGGTCGAGTGGAGCAAGTATCTTAAGGAGATTGAGGATAAGGAAGTTGAAGATCGGCTTGCAGCGGATGAAGAAGTTACTGCTCCAGAGACTGAAGGCAACAGGTCTCCAACTAAAAGGCAGGGCCAAACCCTGGATCATGATGAGGAAGCATCCCTCCATGAAGATGAGCAAGGAGATAAGCCCAAGGGACATGAACACAACCAAAATGAAGAAGAAAAGGGTGTTGAAAGGGAGAATCCTTCCAACATGCAATTGCGCACCAAGTCTCCCACTAAGTGTATAACGCTCGAATAGGACTCCGATGAGGAGAAGGAGGATGCAGGAACTCAGAAGGGGGCCCTTTTCATCAAAGCCACTGAACTCGAGACAAAGGATGGCAATAACCAAGGTGAGTCACCCAGGGAAGAGCCTCCAATACCCGATTGGCTGGAGAAGCAGTTAAAGCAAACGACTCCCACCCTAAAAGATCCTAAAGTAAGACTGGAAACCATACTGGCCAGAGAACAGATAAGCACCAAGAAAGAGAAAAGGCCAAAGATCATATCGAAGGTAACCATGGATGTCTCAAGATCTAGGGTGATACAAATAGCGACACTGGTGGTTGGAGAACAGGGAAAAACCTATAACGTCTCCACCATCGATTTGGGAGTAGCCATGAGAGAGCAGAAGGTTGACCACCTCTAGGAATCGGTCACCATGGTGGTGCACCTTATCCAGCGGGATAAGGTTTCAAAGGAGGAACTCAAGGCACAAGTGGCCGATCTAACGGCCTATATTCAGAAATGGTCATCCCCGGATGAGAAGCCCACTACATCATCAGCCCCACCTCAATTGTTACCTCAAGAGTAGATCAACAAATTGGAAAAGAGAAGGAACTTGGATAAGACTACGGAAAACTAGTTCCTGCAGGTCTTAGACATGGGAAACACAGGTATCAACTTGGTTGCCTGGATAGAAAATAAGTTCTTGGAAGTGCAGAGAACTCTTGAGGGTATGAAGCAAGTCTGTGAGGGGTTCCCAAGGAAGTACAGATCAGCCTACCCGAAAATTGAGGCCATACTCGCGTTGCCAAGTGAGGTTTGGGAGAAGGACCTTTCCCTCAAGGATGATGACCATTGGTTAGTGGATGTATGGAAGTGATATTTTGATCATCGAAAGGGAAAGCTGGACCAGATTCTAGAACGAGTAGTTCCGGATATCGAATGGGCCAAGGAGGCTAGAGAGGAGTGCACTCGGTACCTCAAGCTCATGACTTGGTACGAGTTGCCTGCTGCTGAAATTAATCTAGAGAGCGTGAAGCCATACTTCCTAAAGAACATGGAAGATGGGATGTTGGTTGAAATCACCACGGATTTCATGAGTTTTTTTGCTCGAGCCTTCGCACAGTCAGAACTTTTCAAAGATAATGCTTCCAAGTATGATGACGATTGGAAGAAGCTCGTTAACAACTCCCAAGAATGGAGCTATCAAATGATACAATCATATATTATGGAGGTGGACAAGCTTCAGCCACTGATCTTGAGCTTCATAGAATATGCAGCTTCGAAGAAGTGTGAAGGCAACCCTGTCATCGATGAAAAATTCTTCAAAGAGTAGCTGCAGCAAAGGGCAAACAACAAAACGAAGAAATTGCTACAGTGTTGTCACTAGATGACAAAATAGGGAAAAGACAAGAAATGTTTTATAAATGTAATACATTTGGGGGTAGGTGAAACCCTAGTGTAAAGTGAATCTTGGCCACACAATAGAATTGAATCTTGGCCACTCATTTTTCTTTTTGAAAACTATAAATTGAAGGGAAAAGAATGCGGATCTGCTGACCCAACAATACGAAATACATTCCCTTAACACCTTTACTTTAGCGGAGAGAAGCAAAAATGAAAAACTAATAGTTTCTTAAACTTATAGAGATGCATACAACCATGGCAATGAAAAACCAGAAAGATAAGCAAACAAAGATGACACAGTATTTACGTGGGAAAACCCTTTCAGGTAAAAAACCCACCACACAAAGTCAAATCTATTGTATTACAGTAATGAATCGATTACATACAATAACCAGACTTCTTTGTTCAGCTCACAATCACCCAGAGAGTTTTAGATTCACTGCTACAATGTTTTTATAACATACAGTTCAAAACCCTCCTTAAGAACTCATGTCCTTCTATTCTTCAGCTCACAACTTCAAACTTGCTCTGCAACTTACGACTCAAATTTTGACTTGTCTAACTTATTAGAAATAACACATCTCTCATCCATATGTAACCGACTTAGAAGAGCAATGAAGTCCATCGTCAAATCACACAACTGGTCGGATCTGACAGATTTCCTGCAATGAGCCGACTTTGCATTCAAAACCATTACTCAAAATGGTTGAGCTTGCCACCCTTCGTTGACAAATGCAACTACCACAATAACTATCTTGGTATCCGTCCAATCACTATTCAACTAGGTGCCACGTGTCCAAGACCCATCAGCAATCATAGCTGATAGAGCAACCAAAATGGTCAAACAGACATCGGGCATGACCAAGGCTTCAAGTCATTTCTAACATTGTTGGAGCCAGAGTCGGAACAGGAGTCGAAACAAGACTCCACCGAAAATACATAATGCCGGAGTCGAAGTCGGAGATGGAATTGGAGTCAAAACATGACCCTACTTAAATTTCAGGTTCAGGAACCATTTCAGTTCCACGTCCACCCATGGCAAAGGGGAACTCATCAGAAACAGTTCTAACCAGGTAAAGTCAACCTAGGGTCAAACCAAGATGGGAACACAAAAGATTGGAGTCAGATTCGAAGTCGGAACAAGAATAGAAAACAAGACTTCACCAAAAAATTCCAAGATCAGGAAGCAATCTGGTTCTGGTTTCGCCTCCGCCAACTACAAGAAACAACAATCTAGAACCAAGACAAGGCAGAGGAAAACACCCAGAGGAGAATCCAAACATCTAGAGGAACTAGATCACAAAAACAGGAGTCAGACCCGAAGTCGAAACAGAAACTGAAACAAGAACCTGGCAAACGGACATTGCCAACTTCCAAAACTGGTTCCGCCTCTGCCAGAACCTGCGAAACGAAGCGAGAAGAAACAGACGGTAGGAAGTGGGGTCGGAGTAGGAATGAGAACCGAAACCCGGAACTTAGGCAAATAGAACAATGCAAAGTTCCATCCCGGTTTCGCCTCCGCCAGAACTTTACAAACAACACAAAATCACCAAGGCATGAAAACGACGACTTCAAGCTAGAAGTTGAGACATAATTTCTCAACAATCTCCCACTTGGTCAACACTTCCAGCTTCCTCAAAACATCAAACCTTACTTTCTATCATAGGCCCCAAGGCCCATCGATTCTGTGCACCATCTGAACTTGTCTGTGCTAACTTGCTTTGTCAAGGCATCTGCAACATTCTTCAAGGTGTCAACCTTATCCATACTGACCTTGCCATCTTCAACCATATCCCTCATGAAGTGATATTGCACATCTATGTGCTTGGTCCTGGCATGGAAGGTCGGATTCTTTGACAAACAAATGGCACTTTGACTGTCACAGCAGATTGAAATCTGCTCAACATTAAATCCAATGTTTGAACACAAATGCCTCAGCCACACTACCTCCTTGCAAGCATGAGTTGCTTCCATGTACTCTGCCTATGTCGTGGATAAAGCAACTACAGCTTGTCGCTTGCTCATCCAACTGATTGCTCCACCATTAAGCATGAAAGTGTATCCACTGGTGGATCTTCTACTATCAATGTCCCCTGCCCAATCAGAGTCAACATATCCCTGAATGCAAAGAGCCCTTTGTGATGCAACCATATTGCCATGGTAACACAAAGCATAATTTGAAGTACCCTTCAAATACTTGAACACTCTCTTTACAGCATCCCAAAATGATCTCCCTAGATTTGCCATAAAACGGCTTAGAACTCCCACTATTTGGGCAATGTCTGGTCTTGTGCAAACCATAGCATACATCAAACTGCCTACTGCACTTGCATAAGGCACACTGGTCATGTCCTCCATCTCAGTAGCAGACTTTAGACAGTCTTCAAAAAATAGTTTCAATCCTTGCATGATTGGAACAACTAGCTGCTTGCAATCAGTCATGTTGAACCTCTCTAGAATGGTTTTCACATACTTACTCTGACTGAGCCAAAGCTTTCTAGTTGTTCTATCCCTGGTTATCTCCATCCCAAGAATGTACCTTGCTGCTCCAAGATCTTTCATTTCGAACTTAGTAGACAACTAAGTTTTAAGGTCAGAAATCATAGCCTTGCTATTACCAATGAATAACATGTCATCCACATACAGAGTAATGACAAGCACATGGTCATTCTCACACTTATAATAAATTCAATGATTAGATTTTGATCTAACAAACCCAATTGAAAACACAAATGTGTCAAATTTTTGGTACCACATTCTAGGAGATTGCTTTAGGCCATAGAGAGATTTATTTAACTTGCAAACTAGATTTTGTTTACCTTTTTCAACAAAATGCTCAGGTTGGGACATGTAGATTTCTTCTTCCAGCTCACCCTGGAGGAATGTTGTCTTCACATCCATCTGCTCAATTTCATAGGCATACACAGCTTCCAATGACAACAAAAATTTGATGGATGTCAGCTTTTCTAGAGGGAAAAAGATCTCTCCATAATCAATTCCCTCAACTTGGAAAAAACCCTTTGCAACTAGTTGTTCCTTATACTTCTCCACACTATCATCAAGGCCTGTCTTCCTTTTGAATATCCACTTGTAGCCAACAGGCTTTCACCCTTTAGGTAGTGGTACCAACTTCCAGGTATCATTCTTTTTCAAGGAATCCATCTCCTCATTCATGGCTTCCAGCCAAGACTTTGAATCAGCCATGTTCACAATCCTAGGCTCATCAGTGCTGGTAATTAAGGCATAAGTACAATTTGAATCTAACATAAAGAAACCATACCTTTCTGGTTGCCTTCTTTCTTGTGTAGATCTCCTTAGAGGCTGAGGTTGTTCTTCATCATCAGAACTTCTAGAGCTGCTTGAGCTCTCCCCAATCTCAGGTACACCATGCAGCTCTTCCCTTTCTGGAGTTTGGAGAATCTCAACTACATCCTTCTTCCTATCACTCTGATTTGTCTCAAGCTGTTGATCACTTACTAGAGGTTTCAGCTCACGAAATATCACACTTCTGCTATACAAAACCTTCTCAGTAACAGGGTTCCAAAGCTTGTATCCTTTCACACCAACTCCATAGCCGATGAGAATACATTTCACAGCCTTGTTATCCAACTTTGATCTCTTTTCATTTGGCACATGAACATATGCCTCACGGCCAAATACCCGAACATGCCTTAATGAGGGTTTCTTACTTGACCATGCTTCCAAAGGTGTCTTATCAACAAGCGCTAAATAAGGAGATCTATTAATCAAATAACATGTTGTAGCAACAGCCTCAGCCCAGAACTTCTACTCCAGACTAGCACCACTCAGCATACTCCTTGCCTTTTCCATTAGTGTCATGTTCAACCTTTCAGCAACTCTATTTTGTTGTGGAGTGTAGGGGGTTGTCTTATGCCTTTTAATTCCATGATCAGTGCAGTACCTTTCAAAATCTGCAGAATAAAACTCACCTCCATTGTCTGTCCTTAAACACTTGATTTTCCTTCCAGTCTAATTTTCAACCAAAGATTTGAACTCTTTAAACCGACTGAACACTTTTGATTTACTTTTAAGAAAGTATACAAATGCCCATCTCAAACAGTCATCAATAAAACAAACATAATATCGAGACTTTGATAACGAAGGAACATTAACTGGACCAAACACATCATAATGAACATAATCCAGTATACCAAAAGATTTGTGAGGACTGGAGGAGAAAGAAACACGGTGTTGCTTTCCAAGATACAATGTTCACAGAAATCAAACTCAAGGTTACAATCATCAAGCCCTTCTACAAGGTTTTTGTTCTTCAAGGTTTTTAAACCTTTCTCACCAATGTGACCAAGTCTATGATGCCATAACATAGTCTTCTCTGCTGGGAGTTTTACCTCCAAAGCATTTGCAGATAGTGAAGAGTCTTCATCTTTCTCTATAGGTGCAAAATTACATGACTTTACAGAGGCACTGTTACAAAGAACAAGTCATGCATCTAGCTTGTACAAACTGCCAGTACGAACACCCTTAGCTAACACCATTGCACCTCTATCCATTTTACATCCCTTACTAGAAAAAGAAACTTCTACACCAGCATCATTTAACTGACTAATAGAAAGAAGATTTCGAGCCAAACCTGGGATGTGAAGAACACCACCAATTCCTTTGACTCTCTCATCAAGAAACTAAATTCTGACCCTTCCTCTGCCAACAATCTCTAGCGTTGAATCACTTGCCAAGTATACCTTTCCACCATCATACTTCTCATACTTTTAAAACCAATCTCTATTGGATGTCATGTGAAAAGAGGCACCTGAATCAACCAACCAGACATCATCAGATGCCTGAGTTGTCAAGGCTGCTGCAATGAAGGCATCTGCATCACTTTGAGAAGATTCGTTGTCAGAAGCATTCTTCTTCTTCTTCTCCTTGTAGTCCTTCCTGATATGACTCAGTTGCCCACAGTTCCAGCACTTTACCTTGAACTTTTTACCAGGAGACTTTGATCTCCTTTTAGACTTGGATTTTGATTTGTTGTCTTTCTTCTTGCCTTTCTCTTTTGTTCTACCTCAAACAAAAAGAGCATCTTTGGCCATCTCAGAAGATTTCCTTCACATTTCTTCAAACAGAAGCGAAGCAACCACATCATCAGTCTTGAAAGCAGTGGTTGTGCTTCCAATAGCCATCACAAGATGATCCCAGTTGTCAGGTAATGAACACAATAGGAGCATGCAACGATCCTCCTCCTCAATCTTTACACCTACAGATGTCAGCTGAGTAACACTCATATTAAATGAGTTTAGATGGTCTGCAACAGATGCACCTTCATCCATCTTCAAGGAGTACAACTTCTTTCTCAGGAACAACTTATTTACCAGGGACTTTCCTTGGTAAATATCACCAAGCTTCTTCCATAAAGCAGTTGCAGACGTTTCCTCATGAACATTCAGGAGCACAGAATCGGCTAGACTCAGTCTTATCAATCCTCTTACTTTTCTATCAGCAAGATCCCAAGCTTCTTGGGTTGTAGTTTGTGGCTTAGTTTCAGACACTGCAATCCATAGGTCTTTATCCACAAGTAAGTCTTCTATCTTGAGTTTCCATAACTCAAAGTTGCTGCCATTAAACTTCTCAATATCTATTCTACCAGATGTACTCGCCATCTCACAACAGAAACAAGTTTAACAATGCAAGTCTCCCACTGAAACAGTATTAGTGCAAAAGACTAATTCACCCTAATAAGGATAACACGAACTGGCCAAGCTCTGATACCACTTTGAAGGGAAAAGAATGCGGATCTACTAACCCAACAGTGCGGAATACATTCCCTTAACACCTTTACTTTAGGGGAGAGAAGCAAAAATAAAAAACTAACAGTTTCTTAAACTTATAGAGATGCATACAACCATGGAAATGAAAAACCAGAAAGATAAGCAAACAAAGATGACACAGTATTTACGTGGGAAAACCCTTTCAGGTAAAAAACCCACCACACAAAGTCAAATCTATTGTATTATAGTAATGAATTGATTACATACAATAAATAGACTTCTTTGTTCAACTCACAATCACCCTGAGAGTTTCAGATTCACTGTTACAATATTTTTATAACGGACGGTTAAAAACCCTCCTCAAGAACTCACATCCTTCTGTTCTTCAGCTCGCAACTTCAAACTTGCTCTGCAACATACGACTCAACTCTTGACTTGTCTAACTTATTAGAAATAACACATCTCTCATCCATATGTAACTGACTCAGAAGAGCAATGAAGTCCATCCTCAAATCACGTAATTGGTCGGATCTAACAGATTTCCTGCAACGAGCTGACTTTGTATTCAAATTCATTACTCAAAATGGTTGAGCTCGCCACCCTTCGTTGACAAATGCAACTGCCACAATAACTATCTTGGTGTCCATCCAATCACTATTCAACCAGGTGCCATGCATCTAAGACCCATCAGCAATCACAACTGACAGAGCAACCAAAACGGTCAAACAGACATCGGGCGCGACCAAGACTTCAAGTCATTTCTAACACTGTTGGATCCAAAGTCAGAACTGGAGTCGAAACAGGCTCCACCGAAAATACATAATGCCAGAGTCGGAGTCGGAGATGGAACTAGAGTCGAAACATGACCCTACCAAAATTTCAGGTTCAGGAACCATTTCAGTTCTGCGTCCACCCACGGCAAAGGGGAACTCATCGGAAACAGTTCTAACCGATTAAAGTCAACCCGGGGTCAAACCAAGACAGGAACACAAAAGACCGGAGTTGGAGTCAGAGTCTGAACAAGAACAGAAAACAAGACTTCACCAAAAAATTCCAAGATCAGGAAGCAATCCGGTTCCAGTTCCGCCTCTGCCAACTGCAAGAAACAACAATCCAAAACCAAGACAAGGCAGAGGAAAACACCTCAAGGAGAATCCAAACATCCAGAGGAACTAGATCGCAAAAACAAGAGTCGGACCTGGAGTCGGAACAGAAACTAAAACAGGAACCTGGCAAACGGACATTGCCAACATCCAAAACTGGTTTCGCCTCCGCCAGAACCTACGAAATGAAGCGAGAAGAAATAGATGGTAGGAAGCGGGGTCGGAGTAGGAACGATAATCGAAACCCAGAACTTAGGAAAACAAAACAATGCTAAGTTTCATCCCGGTTCCACCTCTGCCAGAACTTTGCAAACAACACAAAATCACCCAGGCATGAAAATGAGGACTTCAAGCTGGAAGTTGAGACATAATTTCTCAACATAAATAGGGCTCTCCTCCTCTCATTTTAAGAGAGTTGAGTTGCTGTAAATGCATGCTGTAGAAATTATAATAGAAAATACATTCATTTCTTGGTTTATTTTTGGGTTTCTCCACATGTTTCATGATTCTTCTCCCCTTAGTTAAAACTTTACTTCAAGTTACTTTGTTGTTCTCGTAACATTTAGTTAGCTTTAGTGGATTTAGTAAGTTGTCTTTGGTTATGAAATTTTTTGCTGTGTGTATGATTTCCTTGTCCATACTTTTGGTCATTTCTTGCTGGTAGGTGACTGTGTAAAGTTAGCCTGGACTTTAATTTCATAGCTGCTCCTTAAACTTTTTCTTTATTCACATTTACATGGTGAATGAATGATGAATATTTTCAATCCTTAGAAGATAGCATAGTTTTCATAACGTTGTGAGAATTTAGATTAAGTGAAATCCTATTTAAAGAAAATGTCTACAGCAGGAACCTCCATGATCATTGTTCATTGGCAGTTGCAGGTCTAGGAACCATCCTTCTTCTCTGCCTTTTTTCCTTTTTTTTAGAAACAACCTGTGCTAAGGTTCATTGCACATTGTAAAGCCAAATCTGATGAAACAATGGAGTCCAAGACTGATGTCTGAGCCTGCAGCAAAGTGCAGTAATTTTATATTCGAAGAACTCCATTCATTGACCCAATTCTCCTACAGCTTTAAATCACATAAGACTGCCTTGTGATTCCAGCAAATCACATCAAACAATTGAAATATTCCAAGTATCATCATGACCTGACATCTGAGAGACCTTGGGATAGTGTTCTACAATTTGATTGTGGAAGATTATCTTTCAAGAGAGATAATGCACATGTGCATTACCTGTATTGAGAAGTGCATAAAAACACCATCAACAGAACTGGTGCTAGAAGGAGGGATGACAGGTAAAGCTGGATCGAATTGGGTCATTCTCCCTTGAGAGATTTCATCGAGTCTTGAGATCTACACCAGAAAAGGGAGAGTTTCAATAATTGCATCCCCCTGTCCGAGCTAAGAGAGCTAAATGAAGGGAACCATCCATTACTGATTCACCAGACTAGCCCACTGCCCTTTCACCTCCATCCTCTTCACTTTCATTGGCAGTACTACCTTCCACTCATCTGATCCATACAGCCTTCCAGGTTGCCACTCCATCTGGGTTGGGCACTACCTTTCAGCCAAGCACAGTCACCAGCCCTGCCGCAGCCTATTCGGTTGCTGCTGCTTGTTTACAATTATAATCCAATCTGGCACAGCCACCTCCACCATCCCCCTCTAATGGCGTGACTGGGTAATAACCCATCTCCTTTGGCCTTCAACCTCTACCACGATATGCCAAAGAATCCCAAGAATTTTTGCACGTTATTTAAATCCTGAAATCCACATAGGACAGCCGAGGAGCATGTCAAGATCTTTGAAATTGCCCTGAAGACTATGTAGATCATATACGAAGATGTGGCCTGTAGGCTCTTTCCTTACTCCTTAGGGGAGGAGGCCTTCTACTAGTACGTCAATTTGCCCACCAGGACTATCAACACATGAGATCTTCTGAAGAATGCATTTCTGCAGAAGTTCAAGACCCCGATCAACCTCGCAAATTCGTATCGAAATTTCATGTCAATTCAGAGGGAAATCAATGAACCAATCAGCTCGTTCAATGACTGATTCCATAGAGCATACACTCGACTGCAGGCCCCGTACATTTTCAATGATGTTGTCATCCTACCTCTTTACTATGCAGCATTGGACAACCTCACTTCAGCCTTTGTGAAAAGAATGAGACCGCCACCCATTAGGTTGTTCGATGCATACGCTGAAGTCATTATCGCCAGCACATATTTGGGGTAGAACATATCTGGTCCACTGCCTTCTCTTGGGAAACCGCACATCCATCACAGATACAGGGGCTCACACAGGCCTTGCAGCATCAGACAGCCCTGTTGAATCAAGTACCACAACTACCTCTAGTTCTACATCCTAGGAAGCCAATGAATGAGGCATATCCAGTACCTCGCTACTTGCTACCCTAGGAGCAACAGTCGCATCCTCAACAATCCCAGATGCCCGTGTACCTTCAGGCGACGGAATTCCCTCCCGCTCATCAGAATCAGTCGGTGGTACAACCCAAAATGTCGACTGAAATGACACACTTAAGGAATCAGAACAACCAATTGTATGCATCGCAAAAGGGCAACAGGCCAACCTTAATAGGGAAAATTGAGATCAGCATGAAAATTGGGATATTCAGGATGCTAGCACGTCATCGGGGCAGAATTATGACAAAAATCAGAACTCGAGTTAAAACTTTGAAAGAAGGCTCTTCCAAAGGAAAAACCGGACATGGAATACACGCCCCAACAATGGTTGCATTTCCACACCTCTTGATCAGCCCAACAACAATGAAAACCCCACAAGCGGAGTTTACTCGACAGAGGCTGCTCTATCTAGTTGGTGTCGCATCCACAAAATGAGTTGCCATTCCGAACTGGATTGTCCAAAATTCCAAACTACCACTGAGATTTTCCAAGTAGAAGTTCAGAATGCGGTGGACAATTCGGGGTGCAGAGACATTATCTCTCCGACCCATATGACTCCTCGGTGTTGGTGTTGAACCAGGCTCTTTTCCTGAGGGTAGAATGCAAAACACCAGAACTAGAGGGTGTCGATTCGAACAGCGATGACAAGGCAGAAGAGATAAGTTTTGAAAGTCCTTTAGCTCAGCTCTTTGATTCAATAGATAATGGTCCTAAGGATGACGAAGAAGAGCCTAGCGAAGATGAAGTCCAAATGTTTCACCAACGTATTACCCCTTACAGCCTCAAAAATAGACAAGTTGGAGGCCATGCTGGAGGTCCTTTTATGACCTCCACCCTGCCAAATAATTTCAGCACCCCCCCTGATCTGAATGCAAATAATAACTCAGGTTTTCCCCATACACCCACACAGTACCTCAGCAGAAATAAATAGCAAAATAGCAGCCAAATCCAAGCCGCTAGCTCCTCCCAAAACATTTCCCATGATCAAAAAATTGAGTAGATGGGGGAGTATATTGTTGAAGAATTCAAAAGGGTGAAGCTAAGTGTATCCATATTCGAACTTCTAAAGGTGTCTGCCATCAGGAATGCCTTTATTCATAATGATAAATGGGACTCCACCATAGGGGATGAGTCAGAAAACTCCAGTGAAGAAGGTCTCCTTTGATGATCAGCAAAGTGAGTCGATCGTTAGATAAATCTTTAACAGTAAGGTCGACCTGCCAGCAAGTCAACAAACAAACAAGCAATCGAGCAAGGTGACTAATCAAGTACAAACCCAAAGAAAAGACAATGAGAAAGACAAGGGCCAAGTTTCCCAGATGGACATTTCTAGAGGATTGTTTCAAGGGAAATTCGAGACTCCTCCCTTTCTGACCACCATCCATGTGTTCGGGAAGAACCTCCACAACTACCTGCTTGATTTAGGAGCCTCGGCTAATGTTATGCCCCTGAGTGTGTGCAAGGAACTCAGAATAATGCCAACTCCTTCCCGGCAGAAGGTGACACAACTTGACAAGACCGAAATCAGCATAGTGGGGGAAATTAACAAAATACCTATGCAGGTTGTTGCAGACCCCCGGATCCAACAGACTATAGACATTTAGGTGGCTAATATCCTAGATACGTATGGTATAATCCTAGGAAGGGATTTCGTGAGGGCATTGAACAGATACGCCGCAACTGATTACTCACATATGTGGCTGCCATGGAAAGGAATGCCGAATCAGATCAAGATCGATCGGGAGCCACGAATGAGATTTATGATCACTGAGTACAACAACATGTATGAGCTGTTGTATGCCAAACACATTTGGGAAATTATTCCCCAGTGTCATATCGGAATGAATAGGAATACCTAGAAGACCAAGGAACGAACGAGGTTTTCCTTGTACTATGCAGCTCGCCTACTAATTTAGCCAATGCCTCTAAGAGCACCAAAGTGTTGATAGAATCCAATGATGAAGAGTCAAAAGAGGACAACAGTCTTGGACTGCTCGATGGTTTCCAAGATTTCATGAAAAGGTGCGTTCAAGACCAGCTTAGTCTGGGAACTCAAATGAAATTTTAGGAACTCTTGCTTCCTAACTAGTGCAGGGTACACAATGTTGCTCACTCATAATTTGACTACTGCTTGTGCCAAATAGCAATTGAACACGTTAAAAAATAGGCTACTTCTAAGGAGAAAACAGGATCTACACTACACGAACAAACATGTTCCATCTCTATACCTCCTAAAGCAGTTACTAAAATGAAGGCCCCACTGAAGGTGGCAGTACAAGTTGTCTGTTCTACGTCCAAAGATTCTCCTGGATTCTGGACATTGCGCTTTGACGGATCCCAATCCAAGCATGCAGTTGGGGCTGGTTTCGAATTGATCAGTCCCAAAGGTAAGTCATATTTTGCTGGTCATAGACTTCAATTTTATTGTACCAATAATGTAGCAGAGTATGAGGCCTTGGTCTTGGGCCTCTTAATGGCATTAAGAAAGGGTGTCAAGATGCTCCAACAGAATGGACATTTGAAGTTAGTTGTAAAACAAGTAGGAAGCTTTATTCCTGCTATGATCGAAGACTCACTAACTAACGGCACCGCATATGGGATTTGCTGGAAGGGCTAGATGAATTCAACATTCAATTGATTCAATGCACTTAGAATCATACTGCCAATGCCCTGGCACAAACAGTGAGCACGTTACATCCATTGTCCCTATCAGGCCTCAAAAGATTCACGGTGGAGCTCACCTTCGTCCCGTCAGTGCCAGATAATGTAGCTAATTTCCAGGTATTCAACAATGACAAACATATCTTGGATTTCATCACCAGTTCAGATGTGTTTGCTACACAGATAATCGACGAGGTCGAACCCCAAGAGGCGGACCTGGATATTGATGGGATTATCAACCTAAATACCAACACCATCCCCAGGGGAATGGTTCAATTTGAGCGAATCTTTGACCTTGATCAAATCAGAGATCGAGATCAACAAGCTAAGAAGGATACCATCAGCAACCAATGTGACACCTACAACCTAGGAACAGCTAGAAATGCTAGGAACGTGTTCATCTGTAAGGTGTGCACCCATGAAGAAAGAAAGGGAATAATTGAGGCTCTACGGAAGTATCGCAACGTCATCACCTGGAGCTACGAGGATCTTAAGACTTATGATACGTCAATTATTACCCACACCATCCCTCTCCGACCAGATGCGAAGCCCTTTCGGCAGTGGCAGCACCCTATCAATGCTCTATTGGAACCAATAATAGATAAGGAACTACAAAAATTGCTATCAGCTAGGATCATTTTTCTAGTTAGACACTCCACATGGGTGAAAAATTTGGTTCCTTTCAAAAAGAAAAATGGGGAAATCAGATTATGTGTTGACTTCCGTAATCTGAACCGAGCCTCAGAGAAGGACAACTATCTTGTACCCTCATTGGATGAGGTGCTATAGATAGTAAATGGCTCTCAGATGATGTCCTTCCTGGATGGATATTCGGGGTACAATTAGGTCATGGTATAGTGCGAAGACCGACACAAGACAACATTCACCACCAAATGGGGAACTTGTGCTTACAGACGAATGTCATTTAGGTTGATCAACTCTGGCGCCACCTTTCAAAGCACCATGGAAATTGCCTTCAAAGACCTAATCGGCAAGTGCATCATCATCTATATGGATGCTTTAGTAGTATTTTCAAAATAGCAGGGTAGCCACGTCGTTGATTTATGCAAGGTCTTTGAAAGGTGTCGCGCATTCAGGGTTTCCCTTAACCCAAAGAAGTGCATCTTTGGGATCACTGAGGAGAAGCTCCTTGGACATGTCATGTCAGAACAGGGAATTTCAATTGACCCCGAACATGTCTAGTCCATCATGAAGATCTAGCTTCCAGGCAGCAAAAAGGAATTAAAATTTTGTTTCAAAAAGATCAACTTTGTCTGCAAGTTCATTACATGATTCACAGAAATAGTCAAACCGCTCAATGCCATGCTAAAACAAGATGCCAAGGTCGAGTGGACCTTAGAAGCAAAGCAGGCTTTTGGGGAAATAAGGAAGGAAATTGCTAACGCCCTTGTGTTGGTCAGCCCTAATTACCTGAAGCCCTTCTACATATACTCCTTTGCTTCAGATCATTCATATGCCAGCATCTTGACACAAAAGGATGACGAGGGGTGTGAACATCCAATCACCTTCATGAGCGCCCCCTAAAGGCTGTTGAACTACATTATCATAACATTGAAAAATAGGCTTATGTCCTTGTTAAGGGAGTTAATAAGTTCATCATTATATCTTGCGCAACAAGGTGTTTGCTATAGTTCCCAACCCCGCATTGAAAATGTTACTTATGCAGAATGAGTTAGGAGAGTGAAGGGAAAAGTGGATCGCATTGCTGCAGGAATATGACATGAAAATCTAGCCGATGAAGCTGGTAAGGGGACAGGCACTGGCCAGAACAATGGCAGAGGTAGTTATTGATGTTGGACCTGAGCTCACAGTGCAACAGTACCAGCTGGAGGATGTCTCCCTAGGGGGGTGGTACGACGACATAGTGTACTACCTATTGAATCATAAATGTCCACCGCATCTACAGGGAGTCCAAAGGCGAGCCCTTAGGCTGAAAAGAAGTAGCTATATTTTAAAGGGCACCATATTGTACAAGAAGAATCATGAAGGTATCTATTTGAGATGTCTGGGTAAAGAGGAAGTTGATCATGTTCCTAAGGAATTCCATGATAAGTTCGGAACTAGTCATGGTTCCAGTCTATCAACTGCATACCAAATATTGAGAGTTGGGTATTATTGGCCCACTATTTTTAAGGATTCTCATGGTCATGTTCGTACATACCATGTGTGCCAGACTATTTCCGTCTGAGAGAGAAATTTTGTTGTCCCATTGCAACCTGTTCTGGAGGTAAGACCTTTCATGCAATGGGATCTCGACTTCATTGGTCCAGTAAGTCCTCCATCATCTGCTGGACATAGGTACATTCTTACCACTTCTGATTACTGCACTAGATGGAAAAAAGCAATAACTTCTAGGCAATGTACAACTGAAGTAGTAACTAATTTCTTAGAAATTATTATTTTAAATCGCTTCGGCTGCCCATATGCTCTAGTATGCGACAACGGCCCTACATTTACTTCATGGAAATTCATGAGTTGGTCCTTTGACTATGGTATCGCCCTAAAATTTTCATCTAATTATTACCCTTAGGGCAATGGCCTTGCTGAGTCCACCAACAAGAACATGATCATGGTGATCAAGAAACTGCTAGACAAGAATCCCAAAGATTGGCATACCCAACTTCGTTTTGCATTGTGGGTGGATCGCACCCATCACAAGGCTGCCCTCAGACATTCCCAATATCATCTCATCTATGGCTTAGAGCTCATCTTTCCCATACACTTGAAAATCCCTACCCTCCAGTTTTTCAATGATTTTTATGAAGGAGGAGACCGCAGAGAAGCTCGCCTCATCGAGTTGTTGCACCTTGAAGAAGTACGAGACCGTGCAATAGAAAATTTCACCAAACATCAGAGCTTAGTCAAAAGATGGTTCGACCGCCGAGCCAAGGTTAAGGCCTTCCGCATTTTCGATCTAGTCCTCTACTAGGACATGGCCAATGAAAAGAAACGGGGACATAAAAAAATCGACAAGCTCTGGCTTGGCCCCTTTCAGATTGTTGAAATCTTGGGAGATAATGTTTTTTGCTTAAAGACTTTGACAGGTGAAGACGTCTCATTTACCATCAACAGGTAGCACCTTAAGCATTACTTCTAGGCCTAAGCTCTTTCAGAGATGTCCGTGTAAATACATGTACATAGGTTAGAATAGGTTTCCTGCTTTTTCCTTCGATTTTGCTCGTTGTCCGAGCTATTTTGTCTCGACCTTGGAAGAGTCTTCTCATTTTGTTGTGGTGGTTGTGCTTCACTCGATAAACGGTTCGTCTCGCTGCCCGCTCTTGTGTTGTTCTCTAGACAAGGCTTCATTCCCTATTGCTAACCTGTGAAAGCCCCTAGGCATCATTTTTCAACTTTCAAACTCCAAACTAATGTAGGATGGCTATCCACTTGAATCCCCTGCATTTATCATGGAACACACAGAAACACATTTTAAAATTTCCAAAGAATGGTATGGTGATTACTAGGAAGAAGGGATAAGTGAAAACTCTAAAGTTTACTCCAGTGACCACTGCGATTCCCAAGCCCATTGTGAGCTTCATTGCTTACACGGTTGAACAGAAAGAAAAGAGGAAAGTGCTAAAAAGAAATATCAAATAAAAGAAATAAACAAAGTGAAAATAACAACCGTATAGGTGTGCGAATATCTCTACCGGGGCTATGGACACCTAGTTGGCAATAGAGCTATGTTCGTAGGGTCACAGCGACAACTCTGTCGGGGCTATGGACAAGCGGGGTAGTGTCGAAAAGCTCCCTCATGAGCTTTTTCGCAATGATTTCTTCGAGGATTACCACGACCTTGTGACCTTGCTAAGCCAAGTAATGGGTCTTCTTGTTGCGGCCTTCTTCCAGGAATGGATGTTATACTTTGTGGAGCAAATTCTCCGTGGCGACGGCACTACCTTTTATTGAGGGGAGATAATCAGTGATTGCTTCCACAAATAGTTTACGAGTGTGAAGAAGACCTCCAAGTTCTTCATGACATCCTACCTGGTATACTCCCTTGCCAATCAATGACATTATCATGGATTGACTGTTGTACCCAGTGAGGCATCAAGAGCAGAGCTCAAGCCTTATGATAAATACCCTCAACTGCAGTACCAAAACTTCAAGAGAGATTATTGTAGGGTGAATGATGCATTCATCACCTACATCATTCGGTCTCTAGGAGGCAACTTTCAGAGAAGAGTTTCCCATAGTGCCAGGGCCCTCCTCAAGCAATATGCCTTCCTATACATACAATTTCCAAAGTTCAATTACATTTGTGCTCAAGGATTCATGGAAAGACCAAACAAGTTGCCCTGGTACCCCAATGACCAGATTATACTGTTGGAGCTGACTTAGTAGCTATGGCACATTCATAATATCTTGAGCAGAAAGAATCTGGTAGGTACACCTTACCCCATTGGGCTCGGCCAAGGAATGTACAAGATTCATACCTCCCAGTGTGTGGGATACTCAGAAAGGGAGTTGGTTGAATACCACTTTCGGTAATATACAACTCGGCCTCGAATTGACCCATATGGTCATATCAGAAAGGCACTAGGACATGAGTATGCCCACCTCCACAATGTTGAGGATTTTTGGGCTAATTGCAAAGATGATCTCGAAGTGCGGCTACGGCACTACATGCACATGATTTCCTTCTATGTACAAAGAGTCAACTTGTGCCCAGTCCCTAACCAGGTTGAAGAAGATGATGGTGATCGATCCGGCATATGATGTCATTGCCAATTTTCCACTACCAATGATCAATTGGAATGAGCAAGAGGTTGATGACCTCCACATACTCACCAAACCCGTCGAGGTCCGAACAAGGGCGTGGATCGACCAACAGGTGGCCCGACTGAAACAACAAGAAGTTTCCTTAACGTTTAAGGGACTAGAAAGTGAACCGAGTGGCTCCGATGGTGGGGTGGTTTCCACTACAACTGGGGAAACATCCAAAACCCCACCATCAATCAAAACCAAAAAGAGAAAAGAAGTTGGTGAGCAGTTGCCCAAACCGAAGGTTTATTCCTGAAAGGCATCAGAGGGCAAGCCGCCAAAGAAACAAAGAAAAACAACCAGGGGCACGGAGACATTTATGATGCCCAAGGGTCAACTCCATGGGATCAGGGGAGAAGAGTCCAACCCACTGAGGTCTCTGGCTGTAGCAAGTGTCGCTGCTATTGCCACCACCCCGCATGCTTCGCTAGCAGTTTTCGCTTCTTCCCCGCCTGTGGTGGACATCTCTTTCCACCTTGCTTCCACCTCTCCAATCATGCAAGTCATAGTGTTGGATTCATCCTCTGCCACAACCTTGCTGATCTCTTCTTCCTCTATGTCTCCTTCCCTTCCCTCCATTTTCGTTGCTACGATGCCTATCCTCAGCCTCCTAGAATCCTTTGTAATGTACATGCAAAACGTGCCATCTGAGCTTTCAGGGATGCTTACTAGTCTAATGGTGCAAGCTGCAATAGCTCAGGCTATGGCCAACACTCCAACTCTCCCTCCCCCTACCGAACCACCAAGAATGGAAACGACAATGCAAGTATCAGATGAGCTTGAGCGATGGCAGCTAGAGGCTGCAAAGAGGCCAAAAGATGAAGAATTTGAATACCATGAGCACCCTTTGTTTGAACACCGAGAGATTGATGAGGTGGAATACGAATCTTCCAGTGAGGACAGCGAGGAGCTTGACACTGAGTTAGTCCGGGAAACGCATGATCCCGAGTTTGAGGTCGGGTGGAGCAACCAACTTAAGGAGATTGAGGATAAGGCAACTGAAGATCGGCTTGTGGTGGACGAAGAAGTTACTGCTCCGAAGACTGAAGGCAACAGGTCTCCAACTGAAAGGTAAGGCCAAACCCTGGAACATGATGAGGAAGCATCCCTCAATGAAGATGAGCAAGGAGATAAGCTCGGGGGACATGAACACAACCAAAATGAAGAAGAAAAGGGTGATGAAAGGGAGAATCCATCCAATGAGCAATTGTGCACCAAGTCTCCCACTAAGTATATAATGCTCGAACAAGACTCTGATGAGGAGAAGGAGGATGCAAGAACTGAGAAGGGGGCCCTTGTTGTCAAAGCCACTGAACTCGGGACAGAGGATGGCAAGAACCAAGGTGAATCACCCAGGGAAGAGCCCCAAATACCTGATTGGCTGGAGAAGAAGTTAAAGAAAAAGACTCCCAACCTAAAAGATCATAAGGCAATGTTCGAATCCTTACTGGCCAAAGCACATATAAGCACCAAGAAGGAGAAAAGGCCAAAGATCATATCGAACGTAACCATGGATGCCTCCAGATCTAGGGTGGTACAAATAGCGACACTGGTGGTTGGAGAATAGGGAATAACCTATAACATCTCCACCATTGATTTGGGAGTAGCCACGAGAGAGAAGAAGGTTGACCACCTCCAGGAATCGGTTGCCACGGTGGTGCACTTTATCCAGCAGGATAAGGTTTTGAAGGAGGAACTCAAGGCACAAGTGGTCGATCTAACGGCCTATATTTAGCAATGGTCGTCCCTGGATGAGAAGCCCACTACGTCATCAGCCCCGCCTCAGTTGTTATCTCAAGAGTAGATCAAAAAATTGGAAAAGAGAAGGAACTTGGATAAGACTACGAAAAACTGGTTCTGGCAGGTCTTAGACATGGGAAACACAGGTATCAACTTGGCTGCCCAGATAGCAAATAAGTTCTTGGAAGTGCATAGAACTCTTGAGGGTATGAAGCAAGTCTCCAAGGGGTTCCCAAGGAAGTACAGAGCAGCCTACCCGAAAACTGAGGCCATACTCGCATTGCCAGGCGAGGTTTGGGAGAAGAACCTTGCCCTCAAGGATGATGACCACTGGTTAGTGGATGTATGGAAGCAATATTTTGATCATCAAAAGGGAAAGATGGAGCAGATTCTGGAATGAGTAGTTCTGGATATCGAATGGGCCAAGGAGGCCAGAGAGGAGTGCGCTTGGTACCTCAAGCTCATGACTTGGTATGAGTTGTCCGCTGCTGAAATTAATTCAGAGAGCGTGAAGCCACACTTCCTAAAGAACATGGAAGATGGGATGTCGGCTGAAATCACCACGGATTTCATGAGTTTTGTTGCCGGAGCCTTCGCCTAGTCAGAACTTTTCAGAGATAATGCTGCCAAGTATGATGACGACTAGAAGAAGCTCGTTAACAACTCCCAAGAATGGAGCTATCAAGTGCTACGATCTGATATTATGGAGGTGGACAAGCTTCAGCCACTGATCTTGAGCTTCATTGAATATGCAGCTTTGAAGAAGCATGAAGGAAACCCTATCATCGATGAAGAATTTCTCAAAGAGTAGCTGTAGCAAAGGGCAAACAACAAAAGGATGAAATTGCTACAGTGTTGTCACTAGATGACAAAATAGGCAAAAGACAAGAATTTTTTTTATAAATGTAATACATTTGGGGGTAGGTGAAACCCTAGTGTAAAGTGAATCCTGGCCACACAATAGAATCGAATCTTGGCCACTCATTTTTCTTTTTGAAAACTATAAATAGGGCTCTCCTCCTCTCATTTTAAGAGAGTTGAGTTGTTGTAAAGGCATGCTGAATAAATTATAATAGAAAATACAGTCATTTCTTGGTGTATTTTTGGGTTTCTCCACATGTTTCATGATTCTTCTCCCCTTAGTTAAAAATTTACTTCAAGTTACTTTGTTGTTCTAGTAACCTTTAGTTAGCTTTAGTGGATTTAGTAGGTTGTCTTTGGTTATGAAGTTTTTTGTTGTGTGTATGCTTTCCTTGTCCATACTTTTGGTCATTTGTTGCTGGTAGGTGACTGTGTAAAGTTACCCTGGACTTTAATTTCATAGTTGCTCCTTAAACTTTTTCTTTATTCACATTTACATGGCGAATGAATGATGAATATTTGCAATCCTTAGAAGATAGCATAGATTTCATGACGTTGTGAGAATTTAGATTAAGTGAAATCCTATTTAAGGAAACTGTCCACAGTAGGAACCTCCATGATCATTGTTCATCGATAGTGGTAGGTCCAAGAACCATCCTTCTTCTCTGCCTCTTTTCCTTTTTTTTAGAAACAACCTGTACTAGGGTTCATTACACATTGTAAAGCCAAATCTGATGAAACAATGGAGTCCAAGACTGTTGTTTGAGCCTGCAGCAAAGTGTAGTAATTTCGTATTCGAAGAACTCCGTTCATTTACCCAATTCTCCTATAGCTTTAAATCACGTAAAATCGCCTTGTGATTTCAGTAAATCACATCAAACAATTGAAATATTCCAAGTATCGTCATGACCTGACATCCGAGAGACCCTGGGATAGCGTTCTGCAATTTGATTGTGGAAGATTGTCTTTCAAGAGAGGTAATGCACCTACGCATTACCTGTGTTGAGAAGTGCATAAAAACACCATCAACAACTCTCAAGTCTCTCCCTCTTACCTCCCCTCACACTCTCAATTCTCTCCCTCTGGCACCATACCTACATCTCTCTCTCTCTCTCTCTCTCTCTCTCTCTCTCTCTCTCTCTCTCTCTCTCTCTCTCCCACCCTACCTAGCTAAGTCCCTCTCACTCCACCCCTTCTCTCCCACTCCCTCTCTTAGGCATATCCCTTCCACCCCCCCTCTCTCTCTCTCTCAAGTCTCTCCATCCCTCTCTCCCTTCCACCCTACCTACACAACTCTCTCTCTTAAAATTCTCCCTCCCTCTAAAGGCATACATACATACATACATATAAGTAGACATACATACATACTTACATATATACAAGCATACATACATATGTACATACAATCTTACATACATACAAGCATACATGAAATATGTACATACAATCTTGCATGCATACATACATATAGGAATACATTCAATAGAGTAGAATTTAACACAAAGAAAGACATAACATGAGCATGTTAAACACACTCGTGTTATCTCTTGCTAGACATGTCTTGGGCACAAACGCAAAAACCATGTCAAAACTAAGAAATAACTTGAGCGTGTTAGAACATGCTCTCGTTATTTTTTTCTTTGGGAATCCCAAAGCCTTGGGCTAGTAATTTGCCTTAGAATACCAACCCAAAGGTTTGGAGTGTCTTCCCAACATCCAAAGACATTTTTTTGCAAATTCTAGAATATTTCACATAATCGCATTCATGCTAACCATCAAGTTTGCATGTGTTTCAATGTCGAACAAATCAAACACCTGGGTAATGTTAGGCTCTCTCTTAGCTATCTAACGATGTAATTTTTTTCACATTTTGACAATAGTAAGCCTTTGATCTATAATTTCTTTTGTTTTTGTGTCTGTTTTTTTGGCAAAAGCTAGTGTTTGGTGTTTTTTTGTTATAAATTAACTGCTCATCAAAATTTCAAATAAATTACATTTTTAGAAATTAGACTCCATTCTATGCATATTAAAAAAAATGATTTTCAATTAGTTTTCAAAATTTATAGGGGTAGCACAGCCAAAATTATATTTTTCAAGAAGTGTCCACTTTGAAAATTAGTAAAAAATCAAATATTCATCAAAAAATTATCAGAAAAAATGAGCATAAACTACATACTGTTAGCTAAATTCTCACCAAAGTGATTTTTAAAATACTAAAAAAAAGTTAACCATTTGAGGGAGCCACAAAATTTGTTGTTTTTTTGACAAAAAACAACACCAATTTATGTGGGTCCCTCTTTTGAACCCCTTAATCTCAACCATTTTCAAAAAAATAGTAGTTTAGAAAGTAGACTCAAAGCACTACCATCCTTGTTTTTTTTGCATCTCAAAGTTTTGAGTGTAACTATCCTTAATTTTACATTCAAGGTCAGTATTTCCTAATTTCAAAAAATAAATAAATAAAAAAGTGGCCACTTAAGCCCCCTTTTTGGCCCCCCATCTTTTTGCACTTACCCTCATATTAGGAATTAATTGGCTATGGAAGCATAGAGCCAAATTATATTGTCATGCTAAAATTATAAAATGTTTATATGACCTTGGGAATTGGGTATTCTTGCAAGGGATGCCCAAAAAAGTCAACTTGAGGAAAATCTTCGTCGTACAAATGCATAGAGCTAAGAAGAAGGGATGTTAACTTTTTGTTGTGAAAATGTAAAAACTTAAAGAGTGTAACGAGTTCATCTCACAAGATGACGTGGTGTACTGTGGTACCCAATATATCCTAGAAGTCGAGGATGGCGAGGTGGTGGAATCAAGAAAATCATATATGGAAAAATATCCTACTCTAAAGGACTTCGTGGATGTATTTTCAGATGAATTACCTGGATTACCTCCCAAAAGAGTGTTTTATTTCTCCATCAATATTGTTCCAGGTTCAAAGCCTATAACAAAAAATTTGTATAGGATGACCATGACAGAGTTAATGGAGCTAAAAACTCAACTGGAGTTGTTGTCCAAAGGATTTATTAGACCTAGTGTTTCACCTTAGGGAGCACCAATGATCTTTATGAATAAGAGGGATGGTACACTATGTTTGTGCATAGATTACCACTTTCTTAACAAGGAAATGATAAAGAATAAGTACCTATTACCACGTATCGATGATCTCTTTGATCAAATGTGAGGAGTAGCAATGTTTTCAAAAATTGATCTACAGTCAGGATATCATCAATTGAGGATCAAGGATGAAAACATATTCAAAATAGCCTTCAAGACTAGATATGGCTATTACAAGTTCACAGTCCTACCTTTTGGACTAACAAATGCACCTGCAACATTCATGAACTTGATGAATAATATATTCATGGACTGCTTAGACAAGTTCATGTTGGTCTTATTGGATGATAATCTTATCTACTCCAAGAATGAATAGGAACATCTCCAACATCTAGGGATTGTTCTCCAACATCTTTGAGAGCATAAGCTTTATGGAAAAATCTCAAAATATACCTTCTTTCAAAAGGAAGTGTAGTATCTAGGTCATGTGATTTCATCTGATGGGATTGCAATTGATCCAGTAAAAAATTAAAGCAATGCTTTAATGGCCAATGCCAAAGAATATGCCAGAAGTTAGAAGCTTTATGGGCCTGGCTAGTTATTATCAAAATTTTGTAGTAAACTCTTCAGAATAGTTGTTCCCATCACTTCATTGTAGAGAAAAGGAAGGAATTTTGAATGGATGAAGAAATGTCAAGCGAAATTTGACCAACTCAAGGAGAAGTTACCTACAACTCCGATTCTGAAAGTACCAGATCCTAATGGTCATTTTATTTTCATCATGGATGCTTCAGGAGAAGGTTTGGTTGGAGTATTGATGCAGGATGGGCAAGTCATATCCTATGAGTCCAGTAAGTTGAAGCCCTATGAGAAAAAATATGTTTTGCATGATTTGGAATTGGTAGTATTTGTCCATGAATTATAAATGTGGAGACACTATCAATTGGGGAAACCTTTTGAACTAAAGACAGATCATCACAGTCTGAATTATTTGTTTACCCAACTGAATCTAAATGCAAGAAAAAGGATATGGTTGGAATTGAAATCTGATTATGATTATAATATCAACTATATCAAGGGCAAGGAAGACTAGGTTGTAGATGCCCTAAGTCATAGGAGACATATCTCCTTGATGGTATTGATTCAAAATTATTTCAAGGGTCAAGTGTTTTAGAAATCCAAGGGTGATGAGTATTATGAGAAAGTCAAGCAAGCACTCTCAGATAATCCACAAGACCCAAGGTATGAGGGATTTCACTTTAAACCTGATGGTTTATTAAGGTTTAAGAGAAGAATATATGTTCCTAACTCTAAGGAATTATGGAATATAGTGTGGAAATAATTTCATACCACACCTTATTCTAGACATCCCGAAGTAACTAATTTGTTGGCTGATGTAAAGCCATTATATTTTTGGAAAGGAATGAAAATATATGTTGTAAGATTTGTAGCAAGTTTCTTAGAATGTCAGAGGGTGAAGGCAGAACATCATCATCTTGTGGGACTTTTGTATCCTCATGAAGTTCCAAAAATAAAATGGCAAGTCATTAGTATGGATTTTGTGCAAGGTCTTCCAATATCGAGGAAAAAGCATAATGCCATTTTGGTGATAGTGGATAAGCTTACAAAGGTAGCTCATTTTATATCAAGGAATCTAACGAATGGAGCTCTTTTTATAGCTCAAAATTTTATTCAAGAGGTATTTAGGCTACATGGAATTCCTGAGAAGATTTTTTTTATAGGGATGCTCATACGACATCTAGGTTTTGGAAAACCTTATTTTCTTCACTTGGGACATAATTGAACATAAGTTCAACATATCATCTGAAAACTAATGGACAAACTGAAAGGCTGAACCAAGTGCTAAAGGATAGGATAAGCCTTGGGCTTGAAATGTTATCCGAAATGGAGGATAAAGTTAGTATAACTAAGTAAAGGCTTGCATAATCAAATGATATGCAGAAGAGTTATGTAGATTCAAAGTAGGTACCCAAACATTTCCTGGTAGGAGAGAAGGTTTCGTTAAGAGTTAAACCTCACAAGAGTTATATAAATTTTGGGAAGCCATCCAAACTAGCTCCATGTTATGTAGTTCCTTTTGAGGTTCTCAAAGAAGTTAACCATGTTTCCTACCGAATGTCTTTACCACCTGCTCTTCCCAAGATGCATAATGTCTTTCATGTGTCGTATCTTAAGAAATACAGGCCAAGGGATAATCACGTTATTGATTGGAATGCTTTACAAGTACAATACCCATGATTGGTAACAATCAATCCTCTCAAAGTACTCGAAACACATAGGCTTCATCTACATAATAGAGAGGTTCTACAATGCAAGGTCCAATGGGATCAGTATGTAGAAGATTCTACCACTTGGGAGGATTATGTTGAGATGAAGCAAAAGTTTCCTCATGTTTCACTAGACTTTGGAAATTTCTTAAAAAATAATGATGTTATTTTTTATGTTTCTTTTTTGATACTTAAAATCATCGAGGACGATGATTCACAAGGGGGGATATGTTACACCCCATTGTGTTATTACCTATTTACTGTTACTTTGATGAGTTAAAATGCTTTGATACATAATTATGTTTTGTAATTTTTTATGGAAAATGTGATGGATGAATGTGCAATGCAATGTGAATGCTTTCAATACTTTGATAATACAAATGATATATGATGCATATGAATGCAATGTTATCAGTTAAATATTGTTGTGATGCACTAAGCTAGATGTGGGAAAAGAATCAAGCCTTTGGAAGAGAGGGGGAGTGTCAATCAGGAGAAGAGCTTGGTTAGGTAACCCTTAATATGCCTATTTGAGCTATCACACACTCACATCCTATTTTGGTCAAGTTGAGTCAAGTTAGTTCGAGAATTGGTAAGTACACCTTCGATCATAGTTTGGGGATGATTTGTTATGGTTTTGATATTGGTCTTTGATTTCATGATTGTTTCTTAGTTTGGATTATTTGACTAAATCTCTATTGAGTATAAGTTCTTCTCCGTGTATTTTTATTTATGTATTAATCAATGAATATATACATAGAGTGTATTATGTAAATATGTGTTATTGTGATAACTTATACATATGAGTATATATGTACGTGTGTATACATAGGTAGAAGTACTTATGCATACTCATGTGTGGATATATCATATGCATGAGAATTCAATTGGACATATATGACATATCTATATACATTTCATATATATATACCGATGGATGAATATGTAAATATATGTGTTTATTATGGATGCTAAAATAATGATATATGTATATAATATATATACTAATATATATGTATATGATTACGTTATTGTATATGTATATACATACATATTATATATATATAATGGTTAATATATTTAAATATCAACCAAAGATTTTAATATGCATATATATATGTTAACATATAGGTATAAATATGTATATTATAATGTTGTCATTGTAACATATATATGTTTATAGATATTTGAAATGTTATAACTTAACTAAAGCACATATATAATGTTAGCCATATAATGGAAAATGGCTTGTATAAAATCCAGCAACATAATAGTTATAAGTTGCACATATGTCATGCATGAAAGCTCATGCATACGTGAATTGTATTGTTGTTAGCGCATAGAATGTGGATTGTTTAATATTGCAAATAAAGTGCATGAGATAATAGTGCATGGGAAAACATTGTAAGGCATTTTAATGGATAATATAATGTTCCATGTATGAGATTGAATCCAAATAAAATTATATGTGTTGCACTAGAAAAATCCTTGCACAACCTCAATAAATCATAAGACTTTGTCAAAAATCCATGATCTGGCTCAAGCTTGGAAGAAGATGACTTAGTCTGCAAATATAAAACCTATAGGTAAACATTTGTTTCTTTAACTCAGTAAAATAGCAGGTGTTGGCAGTTAAAAGGGTGACTCGACCATATTAGAGAGACTGAAAATGCAGGGATTGATTATGTGTTTGTATTTTAACTATTTGAGTAGCCACATTTCACTTCAATTGGTTTAGTCGACCCATTTAGAGGAGAAGTTGGTTTTTTTTGTTAAGTGGTAGTAGTTGGGAGAGAAAAGGTGGAAAATTGTAGAGCTAGTTTGTAGCAATAATTTTCTTGGATTTTAGTATAAGTAGAGGCATCCTCTTAGCCTTTTGGCCATTCATTCATTATCATTCTTTTGAAGTTCATTGTTGTAGTTTTCTATGCAAATAGGTTGCTAAGTACATTAATGAGAAAAGAGTGATTTCTTTGTGAGATTGTAGTTTGTTGAGATATTTTGAGAGAGGGCTAAGGTTGGAGATAGGTTGATAATAGAAGGCACAACAAGCATGAAAGTGAGGTTTAAGCTTAGGAAGCAATATCTTCGTTGGAAGATATAATTCCAAGCATGTTGATTTTACTTCTCTATTATTTTATGTTGAAATCATATTGTTTATGAATACAAGTGTTTGAGAAAAAGATGCATTATATGTTATGTTGAGCTTGCTTGAACTTTGGTTATTTCTTATTTGGGTGAGCTTGCATGGTCTTTGGTGAATTATTATATTTTTGAAACCATGTTGGTTGATATATATATATATATATGTTGGAATTGTGTAGTTATCACTAGACAAGATAATCATAAGTGTATTAGGATAATACTTAGGTTATCACAAACCATATGAATGCCTACATAGATTATGAAATATGAGATTTATTTTTATCTTGAAGCACTATGTTGAAGATGCTAGTTTGCAATACTATATGTTCATGTGTAGATAACTTGGTTGTTCCTGGGGTTAGAATAATCTATGGATGGGAGTAACCCAGTTGGTCACTAGATATGTCATCACCTTTTAGGTTGAAATTATGTTATGATTAAAAAGAGTATGAATTCCATATACCAAATTGAGCTAAGGGGGGGTGAACATACGACTTCGCTTCTGAGCGGATGATTTTCTATCAAAACTTTGGCCAAAGTAGTGCAAGTAGCCACTAATTACACTTGTTGGTTCACTATGAGCCAGGTTTGCATAACCAGGTTGGGAATTTCATGCATGTAGGTTGTAGCCAATGTATGGTAGCTCTAGTTATGTAGGACACAACACTATGCTCAAGAAGGCTAGTATTATGAAGTTACCAGACCAATCTATTTGTCAAAGGGTACTGCCATCTTACCAGTTAGATAGATGTGTGGGGGACCATAGTAAGTCTGTGGTTGGTAGAAAAGTTCTTGAGTGATACTCTCCCTCATACAGTTAGCAACCAAAATTTGAGGATGTATGCCCGGGAAGGGACATTTGGACTATTTGTACTATGTTTCAAAATAAGCTCTTGGAAGCTATGTATGTATTCATGTATCCCTATCTATATGAAATTGTAATTGGAAAAATGTTATCATTACATAGGATTATGTAATATGAAATTATTACTTGGAATTATGTAATGTTTCTTTATAAATACAATAGGAGTTTGAAATAGTATTATTTCAAATGTGCATCTTGCTATTGATTTAGAAAAGGAAAATTTTATTTCTATGAATTTATTTCATATGTGAGTTAAAACTTAGTTGATAACAAAGGGTAAAACATTGGGAATGTTACAACAAAGGTCTGTTGACATCAATGACAACACAAACTTCCAAAAAATGTAGGATAAATAAAAGAACATATTAAAGGGAAACATAAGGTATATCCTAAAGTCAAAATAACTTTATTAAAGCCTACAACTAATTACTAATTGGCCAATACTACTTAATATCTACTTTTTTACTACATGCATTTAGAGGTTTTTCTTCTAGAGGTTATTCATGCTCGAGCCAACTAAGGCATCACCAAAATTTGGTTCCAAAAATTCCTTCTACACTTCCAACTATTCCTCATTTGTTCATCCTATTTCTCACATCCATTTTAAAAGAAATAAATGTACCTTTTGATTTTGAATAGTTGAAATCCCACAGTTTCTTGAAAATCCTCTCATATGCATTTATGCCTTTAAGGTTTTGTGATTATGTGTGCAAACTCCCTCCCATAACTTTCATTATATTTTCTACTTCATGTGTTTGGATTTAGAATTTGTGGGGACTTAGTTTCTTCACTCACAATTATTTTAATTGCTTGTGTTTTAAATAACTATCTTTGTGGTTTGAAGACTTCTTGCACACAAATTGTACATATTCTTTTGTATTCCACATCCCTACAATAGTTCTACATACATCAAATTTATAGACTATCTATGTAGGTTTATAGAATTCTTGCACACACATAAAAATTGCAAATTGAACATATGATTTGCATTCCACATCCATACAATTTTCATTTACATATTAGATTTGTGGGCTTTCCATGCAACCCTACAATAGTTTTCAATTGCAAACCTACTTCCACATTTCACATTTCTATCATACTTGTATATTTTATTTTTTGAACCTCCTATGCATCTTAACATCACTTAAATTTTGATTGTCTGCTTATATCCTATGTATTCCCACAAGGATAATATCTAACAAACAAATCTCTTACATGGTTTCATTTCCTCTTTTCATTTCTTATAACATATGTCAAGAGTTTTCATATGGCTTCTCTCAAAACAAAAGAGATGAAGTGTAAATTCAAGGGGGTGACCCCTCCAAAAATAACATCCACATTGAATGAAGTATTAGATACCAACCTAGGGCATATAAACATGGTGGATTTTGTAAAAGAGTAAATTAAAATGATAGGATAGCACACACTAAATGCATAGATAATAGTGGAATAGTGTAAGCAGTTGTTTTCCCTACTTTCAACTAGTCTCTAAAGTTAATTATGAAATGTGAAAAATATTGTGACCCTCAAACCAAGAATAGTTTTAGTCTTGCAAATAAAGTGTACTTAGATGTCATTGCTAATAGAATTAAAGAAACCTTGTAGATACCATGCAACTCTAAGTATGTTTCATTGAGTGATGCTGATTTGAATTTCTACAACCTAAATCCTATCTTTGTTTAAGGTTCATGAATAAGAATTGATTGACCAAAGCAAGGTTATATTCTTGAAGGTTACTTAAGTTACTCCTTAGGATTGATTTTCAAGTAGAGATCAATGACCTAATCACTCTCTTAAATAGGATGATAGGCTACCCTAATGCTAGAGGATTTCAACCATGGATATTTAGGTTCGTTGCCATCATTCTAAAAATAAGGAAAGGATTTATTGGGAAGCTCTCATTAGTGACACTTTACAGAAGCAATTATCTAAAGTTTAAGAGACCAATAAGTTCTACATGATTTCTTATATTGTCTATTTGATGGCAAGGAGGGGTATTTTTCTTGGGTTGACTAGAAATATAATAATGGGTGTGGGACAAAAGAAAGTGTATGGGTTATGTCCCCAATTGGGACTAAAAAAATCCAAAAGCACTTTAAGAGGGTCAATGGTGCTTTCTTCTTTTATTTAATGAGGTGGATAAAAATATTTGAATAAGTGATTTTATTTGGAGGCTACAACTATTAATATTGAGTGGGGGAATTGGTTCATCCATATCCTAACATTTCCATATATTAGATTAGGAGGCTTCATAGGTGCTTCTTATAGGTTACCAAAGAATGAGTGATAAGATAGTATTACTCAAGCTTACAAGGAAATTATGCAAAGTGCATGAATTTTTATCTAGCAAGTATAGGGTTGGTGTTCAATTTCCTCTTAGCATTAATCCATATACTTGTACCTCCCTTCTTCATGATTTTTTTTAAAATGATCCATCTAACTTAAATCAAATATATACATGACAAAAGGTTAGCGGGGAATATGGAGAAATTTATAAAATCTTCCTACAAGCATAAGTTCAACTTAGAAGATTTCTAGATTGATTGTGATAATGTGCATCAAGTGAGGAAGAGATGTTATTCAAGATTGACTATCTTCCAAATTAGAGAATTTAATGTCAGAATATTTTAGATGATTCTAATTTTCTTGATGATTCTCATAATCGAAGAAGTGTTTTCAAACTACTTATTTCATCAATAAATTATTCAAATGACAAAAAAATATTCATTGGAAGATATAAGTAGAAAATTTATTGATAATAGCCTAATATAGCTCAACAAAAAAATGGAAAGACTCTAACCTTTCCAATAAGGAGACACTCAAGAATAGAATAACTTCTAAAACTACTCCTAAGAAGAAGAAAAAGAAACTTGAAAGTAAGAAGAAATCACTAGCTCAAAGGCTACCAAATTTGAGTATGTTGGATCTAGAGAAGTGGAGGTGGAAGTACAACCTTTCCAAAGGAAGAAGGGCCCCAAATACTTCTTCAAAGTTGGGGAACTCTCAAAGAAGGATGAAAAATAAGAAACCTCTAGCCTTTATTTCCTCATAAGATCGAAATCTTGTTTCAACACCTTCCTCCATCTCCACATTTTCCCCTTGTTTCTCCCACTCAAGAAAAATATATTCTCACTCCCACACAAGAGACCCCTCTTGAAAAGGTGGTAACTCCCTAAGGATCACCTTCTAGAGATAAATCCCTTGAAAATATTATTCCTAAGATCCCCTCTCCTCTTCCATACCTTGAGAAAAACCCTTCTCAAAATTTCCATCCACCTATTTCTTATCCTCCCTTGCAATCCCTTGAACAAACTATTCAAGGCAATCAAGAGCATAAGAAAATGTTGAAATAGGATGATTCATCTCTAGTTTTGGTTCTTGCTTGCTAGACCTTACCATCAAGAAAAAATAGTTTCAAAGCCCTTAGTTGATGATTTCTCCACTCTCACAACTATGATAGAGAAATCACCTCAAAGAAAAATGGCTTGGCTCATCTCCTCTATTTTTATATATACATAAGGTTCAATAATGGTGAAGGTTGCCACTCCAATGATTGACAAAGATGAAAGAGATTTTCTAGCATCATATTATCAAATTTCTAGAGTTAATTTGGTTAAGAAATCAACAAAATCTAAAAGAGAAGCCATGAAAATAGTTTTTACTACAATTGTCTCCTAAATGGATAAGGATTATAAAAGAAAATAACAGTTGAAGGATCAAGTGACAGTTAACCTCTTACATTAAACACATGATTCAACCCATCTAATCTTCTCATTTGACAATTATTACACCTATCACAATTTCCCAAGAAGATATCTTTGCCATTGAGGAGATAAAACATATTTCAAATGTAACAAAACAATGCATTAATGATCTATTATCTTAAGATTTTAAGGCCATTGAAGATGCTATGACTCCACACAATAGAGGTAATGAATAATTCAACCTAATAAAAGAGTTTCTAATCATATTCAAAGTGTTTCAAATTCACATGGATAATATTCCTCAAAATAAGGAGATGTTTAAGGTCAACTTAGAAACGCTTGTGTCAAAAGAACTTTTGGCTAGGGTAGATCAACCCTTGCTTATGGAAGGTCTAAATCATAAAGTTAAGGTTTGACTTGCTTGAAGAAGGAACAAAAAGAATTTAGAGGATGCTCATAATATTGTTGTTGTTTTGATAATAGACACTTGTGATTTAATCGAAAAGATCAAAATACATTTATATAAAGAAGACCAAACTATTAATTCTATTGAAACTCTCAAAGAACATCAAGCCAAAATAATTAATTAGGGATTGAGTCAACCTTTCAATTTTGACACTTCTTATTTAGATAAACTAATAAAAATAAAATTTATGTTCAAAGAGTTTGAGAAATAGATGGATAAGAAGCGCTTGAAGCCCATGAGATTTCAAACATTTATGTTTCCTACCACTTCCACTCCAACTACATAGATGGCCCTAATTTGGATAAATCAACGAAACAATGAATGCATGTAATGTCCTTGTTTTTTGTTATGTCAACATAGTAATTAGTTTCAGGTTTCTTGGTGATTTCCAGAGGGGTTTGTTGTTTCTGATGATTTTTTGGTATTCTGGCACCTTCATATATCATTTTTTATCAGGTTCTATATTTTTTGCTTTTTCAATTGGTTGTGCAAGAAATATTTATTAATTAAATAATTAATTTTAAGTTATCAAAAAACTCAAATTAAAAGGCAACTTAAATTAATTATTTTAATTGTATGCAAAGTTACTAAAGTTCTAGAAAAAAAAAATAATAGTCACTTTTAGGTGAATTAAGGGCTAATTCTTAAAAAGAATAAAATTAAAATTAAATTGGAGAATTTCAAGAAAGGTTGTGGGGAGTTATAGAGAGAAAGGAATACAAGTATTTTGGAGTTCTTTTTGCAGGGGTGTTGGTTTTTGGTTTTGAAGAACAAGTAGTTGTTGGTTGAACAGAGTTCACCCATGGCCTTTTGGAGGATGGAAACCGTCTTAAAGAATATTAGTTTTAGTGGTGAGCCTATCCACCCTAACTGGTATTGGTAGGAATCACTCAAATTTCACAATTAGAGTTTAGGGAAGTCTTCTCCCAAGACAAATTTCCAAGTTTTTTTGCTAGTGCAGAATTATAGAGTTGGATATTTGAATATTACATTTGTAGTCATATTACATTTGCAGTCAATTTAATTCTGATATTCTAGTTTGTGAGGACACAAGCATGGAGAATAAAATCTAAGTTAGCGTTGATACATATTTAATATCAATGAGGTCCTTTAAGTCGAATTGGTGGAGGATTCGCGGCTTAAGATTCCATTAATAAATTGATGGTTAAGTGGTTAATTGTTGCCTCTAGTAGGAAAGAAAGTTTACACAAACTCTACATGGGCATTGATTTCATAATTAACCATGGGCCCAAAAAACCTAGCAATGCAGGCCGCTACAATGTTTTGAGGAATGGTAGAAGGTTATCAGGCAAAGCGACTAAGAGGTAGGCATATTTCTAGAGTTATATGAATTAATATAATATTTATGAAGGCTTGATAGAGTAAGATTTTCCATTGCAACCTTGGTTTTACTAGCCACGAATTTGGAGGAGACGCAGCCTTGGAGGAAATTGTTGTACCTCACATGGATTGTAAGAAAGGTAAAGTGGATGTGTGGGGACCATAAGATCAAGAAGTTACAAGTCAAATTGGAAGTTAGCGATGATTTAAATTTAAAACTACTCTTTTATGAGAGATCGGTCTTAGTATTGAAGGCTGACAAATGTATTATTGGAGGTCCTCGATTATTATTGGGGTGCTACTAATACATGTTGAGATTCAATATGGTGAGTTGAGTTTTGGGAGTTATGTAAAGAAGGCTCAACATTATTTTAAGGTTAGAATTCCATGATGTTAGGTCTTGCATATATAATGGTTGATAAATGAATAATTTCAAATTGTATCTTGTGTCAACTGAAAATACATGATAAATCCATATATAGCAATACACTCAAATTAATATTGCTATGAATGTGTGATTGTGAAAAATCCATATCTTGTAAACTATCCATGAAAACAATCCTCTATTATATGATAAAAAAATTGAATGCAACTTCAGAATAGCAAGGAAACCACTGTTTGACGAAATGTCTAAACACTTGAAGCCATGAAATCAAAAAAATTATATGGTAATTTAGCCTAGGATATTTCAGTGGTATCAGAGTTGAAGATCTTGCTAGTCAGTGGGTTTTGGGTGCAATTTTTCAATAGTATAAAATTTTGATCAGTTTTAAGGTTTTTAGATGTAAGCATGGCATCAAAAGATAAAAAGGGGTTGGTTGAAATACTCTTGGATGTAGATGGTAAACTTGGATATCGACCTCAACCAAGGGATGTTATTCTCAACACTCTAAAAGAAGTAGGAGAGTGTTTGGTCATAGTGGAGCAATCACCCTCTCTAGTGTTGCAAGCAACCTTAATTCCTACAGTGAATTCCTTGTCGACATAAATGGTTGAAACACATAGATAAAGAGATAAGACTCATGGTTACTTCATGTTTGATTGAAATCATGAGAATTCTAGCACCTAAAGCTTCTTATGATGATAATACATTGAAAGAGATAATTCAGCTGTTGGTGGAAAATTTCCAAGATATTAATGATATCACATGTGCTCATTTTTCTAGAAGGGTTGTCATACTTGAAAATTTTACAAAACTCATAATGAATAAGATTATGTTGGACTTTGGAATGGATGAATTGATTCACAAAATGTTTCACCATTTATTTGCTACAGTTAGAAATGAGCATGTTGATAATGTTATTGCATCCATGCAAACCATTATGGTTTCGGTTATTAATGAAAGTGATGTTGTGCCTCAATCACTTTTGTCTATTCTATTGGATAACAAGAAGAAGGGTGATCATGAAATCCTGTTAATTGAACAAGAACTAGCTGAAAATATAATTGTTTAGTGTGAGATGAGTTGAAACCTTTCTTGGTTAATGAGGAACAAGTGGATGAAGAGGAGTTCATTGTAGAAAAATTGGATGGAGAAGGTACTTTGACACGTGAGAAGTATATGAAAGAGCCTCAAGATGACCTCTTAGGCATGCATGTAACTACAATTGGGCATGGAAAGCAATACAAATCAGCAACATGGAATGCAAGTTTAAATCAATCCACTGGGAATTATGAGGCATATGATGACATTGAAACACCTTTGAAAGGTATGATGAATCATGTATTATTCCTAGCAATAGTTTCCCAATGCATGACCATGCCATTCAAAATGAAGCGTTGGAAACTGGAATAATGAACTTGGAAAATTCCAAATTTGATGAAAGGTTTGGCATAAATAAGGATGTTTCCTTGATGAAAACAGAGTAGATTTAACAGGTTGTGGGGAAGAGATTTATCCATTAAACATGAGATTATTGTTGGTATAGAAAAGGAAGTTACAACAGTGGATGTAATTCCTTCTAAAAATAGTGTTTCTCTAACTTCAAAAAATGAATTGTGCAAAGAGGATGTGATAAATGTGGTTGATATTGAGAGGTATCTTCTTGAAGAAAAATCAAAAAATTTATTATAAGAAATTGTGGTTGATCATTGGCCCAATGAGTCACATGATTTGAAGAAACAGATGAAAGTTACTAAAGATATGATTATTGCAGCCCTAACACGTTTTGACCACACACACAAGCTCATTGAAGATCTCTTTTGAAAGGTCCAAATTGAGAGGAGAAAAAAAGGTATGGAAAGAGGGTCCTCTCTTGCAGACTTGCGAGTAGTCAAAGAAACCTTGGGAACTATGAAATCAGATTTTTTGAGCTTACTTTCATATAGGGATTATTCCATCAAGTTTGCATAAAACATTCTTGTTGCATTGAAAGGAAAAGAGCGAGAAGTAGATAAGTTCACCTTTGAGCTCAAATCCACTAAGGATTTTTTGGAGAGTACTCAAATGGATCTTCAAGAAGCAAAAATCCAGCTAATTGTTGCAAAAAAAATTAAGAAGCAAGAAAATGAGGAAAGAGCTAAGTAAATCAAGCAAGTAATAGATGAGTTTGATAGGCTCCATGTTGATTTTGATTTAGAGAAAATTCTCAAGTTGGCAAGAGAAGAGTTGGAAGAACAAAACGAATGGTTGGATAAAGAAAATAGATTTATTTATTTTAGTTTAGCGATTAATCCTTTTTTTGAGTGGGATGCAGAGTCCACTTTAGATAATCCACTCTTTGTGATGATGCATGAAACACTTCCTAATTTAAGTGTTATGGTTGGTGATGACCACAAGATATTGGATCCAAGTAAAATTTCTAGTTGTGAGGTAATGACTTAGGATTGGGGTTATGGACTTCCAGAATCTATTTTATGGATGGGCATTGGACAAGATTATAGATTTGGAACTGTTGCCCACACTCCAATCAGCCAACACAAGATTTCAATTAATTACAAACAAGTGGATTGGGGAGAAATTTTAAACAATGGAAAGGGAAATTCTCAGTTGGAGGTTGTTTGGGAGTCTTTTTTGAGTTGTTTTTTAGCAATGTAATGTTCTCCATTCTTGATTTTGTAGGGAGATTCCAAATTTGCAATTGTTGCTCCATTATTAGGTTGGTGATTTTGATAAATCCAAATCACTATCTTTTGTTTTCAATTTTAAACTGCAGTATGATAGATCATTTTGAAAGTGACGGGCATTGGGGAAATGTTAATAAGTGTCTCTAGATGAATCAAATAGAAGTTACAACCATTTCCCCGTTCACATCCCCTAGGTGTTCAAGAGTTTATCATCATGACGGTTGTTGCCCTAGTATGACAATGCAGATTTTGGCAACTTCAGTCAATGAGCAAATTTATTTTGAGTACTTGCAAGTTTTATGACAGCGGGTTGTGGGAGAAATTTCAGACATGACACAGTTGTTTCTAACTTCCACATTAGGGAGTAATGTTTATTGCAGTCATCTTTGGTTGCTAGTATATATAATTTTTAGATGTGGTATTGATGATTATAGTTGGTGGTGTGAGTTGGTATGCTCGGGACTACTTTTTGATACTCAAAGATTTAGTGCAAATGAGGTGCTATCGATTTATGACAGTGGAAGCATTCCCAAGATAGCTAATTGTGGAGATGATACTCACTTTTTCATTAACTGCTTAACAAGGTTTAATTTGTATCATTCTTGGGATTCTGTTATTGAGAGATGCGGAGTATCATGTTCTCCTATTGAGAAGATTGTGTTTCTTGTTGCCCAAGGTCGTGTCATGTAGTACGACTGTTGATATGGACTTTATTGAGATGCATTGGTTGAAGAATTTTCATGGTGTAGATTTTAGTCTTCATAGGTATTTCAGTTTGGGGTTGGAGGATTGCTACTTTTTCGAGTCACTGGAGAGGCGAGTTCATTTTTAGCATGATGATTTGACAATTTTTATCAGAGTGGCGTAGTGGCAGTTTGGTGGTTTTTTCTAGAGATTGAATTGGGACCCTGGGATCACATTAGGTTTCAGTTTGATTCAGTCTAGTGATTTCATGGTTGTGTTGATATTGCTTGAGGAAAAGCAATCTTTGGGAAGGGCAGACTATAATGTCCCTATGTTTTGTTATGTTAACATAGTAATTAGTTTCGGGTTTCTTGGTGATTGCCAAAGGGGTTGTTTGTTATTTTTGATGAGTTTTTATATTTTGGCACCTTCAAATATCACCTTTGATTGGGTTTTATATTTTCCACATTTTTAGTTGTCTGTGTGAGAAATATTTATTAATTAAATAATTAATTTTAAGTTGTCAAAAAAACACAAATTAAAAAGCAACTTAAATTAATTATTTTAATTTTGTGCAAAGTGACTAAAGTTTTGGAAAAATAATTAAATTAATTAAATCACTTTTGGGTGAATTAAGGACTAATTCTTTATTTTAAAAAAATAAAAGAAAATTGGAGGATTTTAAGAAAGGTAGTGGAGAGTTAAAGAGAAAGGAATAAAAGTATTTTGGAGTTCTTTTTGCAAAGGTGTTGGTTTTTGGTTGTGAAGAACAAGTAATTGTTAGTTGAATAGAGTCCACCCACAACCTTTTGGAGGACAAAAACTCTTAAAAAATATCAGTTTCAGTGGTGAGACTATCCACCCTAGTTGGTATTGGTAGGAATCACTCATATTTCACAATCGGAGTTTAATAGTTGAAGTTTTCAAAATTCGGGAAGTCTTGTCCCAAGACAAATTTTTGAGTTTTTTTGCTAGTGCAAAATTACATAGTTGGATATTTGAAGATTACATCTGCAGACAGTTTAGTTGTGATATTCCAATTTGTGAGGGCATAAGCATGGAGAATAAAATCTAAGTGTTAATACATATTTAAGACAGTTTAGTTGTGATATTCCAGTTTGTGAGGGCATAAGCATGAAGAATAAAATCTAAGTGTTGATACATATTTAATATCAGTGAGGTCCTTTTTAAGTCGAATTGGTGGAGTCGTGGCTTAAGATTCCATTAAAAAAATGATGGTTAAGTGGTTAATCGTTGCCTCTAGTAGGAAAGAAGGCTGACATGGACTCTACATGGGCATCGATTTCAAAATTAACCGTGGGACCCAGAAAACCTAGCAATGTTTTGAGGAGTGGTAGAAGGTTGTCGAGCAAAGCGACTAAGAGGTAGGCATATTGTGAGAGTTATCAGAAATTAATATAATATTTATGAAGGCTCGATAGAGTAAGATTTCCCATCGTAGCCTTGGTTTTACTAGCCACAACTTTGGAGGAGCCGCAACCTTGGAAGAGATCGCCATACATCACCTGGATTACAAGAAAGGTGGCGTGGATGTGTGGGGATCACAAGATCAAGGAAGTTACGGGTCAAATTGGAAGGTAGCGATGATTTTCAAACTGCTCCTTTATGAGCTGTTGATCTTACTATTGAAGGTTGACGAATGTATTATTGGAGGTTGTCAATTATTATTGGGGCGCTACTAATACCTGTTGAGAGTCAAGCTGCTGAGTTGGGTTTTGGGAGTTGTGTAAAGAAAGCTTGGCATTATTTTATGGTTAGAATTCCATGATGTTAGTTGCTACATATAGAATGGTTGATAAATGAATGATTTTAAACTGTGTTCTGTGCCAACTAAAACTACATGATAAATCAGTATAAGACAATACACTGAAATTATTATTGCTATAAATGTGTGATTGTGAGAAATTTGTATCTTGTAAACTATGCATGAAAATAATCCTCTATTTTGTGATAACAAGCTGAACGCAACTTCAGAACAACAAGGAAACCACTGTTTGACGAAATGTCTAAACACCTGAAGCCACGAAATCGAGTATGGTAATTTAGCCTGAGATATTTCAATGAATTTAAGGAACTACCAGTAGAGGACTTATCAAAAGGAGGAGGAGGATTCCATCATCATCAAAGAGAACAAAATTGAAGGAAATCCAAGCAAAGACTCAATTGTATGGACATGTGTCAATAATCTTTTCAGTGTCAAATTTAACATAGTGTATTGTTTAAATATATGTATTACGTTACTATGTCTAATGTTTAATATTTCAAAAGTGACTTTTAAGTGCATGTATCATTTTGAAATAGTATTTTATTTTCATAACTACCTAGAAGTTATTGGGCAAAGGCTATATATATAGAACCTTATCATTATTCATGGCATGGAATATTGAGCAAATTTTGTTAACTTGTGTGGAACAATAGAAGGCTTTGAACTTCAATTTTTTGAAAAGTAATGGAACTCTAGATCAAAAATTTAAGTCTCTTTTGTTGTTAAATTAATATATTTTGTTATAGTAAATATAATTGTTATTTCTTAGGAATCTTCTTACAAATCTACAAATTTGATCATAAATTGATTAATTCATCTTAAAATAATTCCTTTTGTGAGGATTTGTCAAACTCTATCTTCTATAATTTGAAAAAGTCTACATATTTAGTATATTTCTTTTCTTTCTATAAGCATTCCTTCCATGCACTTTTACAAAACCTAGAAATAAAAATTATCTTGTATAATATACAATCTTTTTTGTTTTTCACTATTTTGGTTTTCAATAAAGGTAGTCTCACCACCTTGATGAGGGGTTTTTACTCCAATAATTGTTGATGCCCTAAAAAAGTACAAATCCATTCACCAATAGGTACCATGTAATGTTTTATTCTATTTTGGTTTCTTAGCACCAACACATTGTGATCATTATTTTGCTCAAATAGTTTATTATTTGTTCAATTATGGGCATGTGTCATTAATCTCACTAGTACCCCTTGACTATCTCTTAATGTGCTTTCCTTCATTCATTATTGGATGCTAATGTTCACTACAAGTTTATATCAAGACATATCAATTGTTTTATCCAACCCCTTTGTCATTCATTTGAGCTTAGTGAATTACCTAGGAGGACAACATTTACCAAGTGCATATAATACTACTAACCCAAATTTCAGGTAATACAATGAGCAACACATTAAATGGCTAAAGGGCATGTGTCATTAATCTCATAGAGTATCCCTTCTCCCTCTCTTAATGTGCTTTCCTTCATTCATTATTGGATGTTATGCTTACTACAAGTTTACATTGAGCCATATGAATTGATTTATCCATACCCCTTTGTCATATGTTGCAAGCTTTGTGAATTACCTACAAAGACTCTTTCCAAGCGCATATAATACCATTGGCCTAGATTTAGGATAATTCGGCGAACAACCATTAGATGGCTAAGGGCATGTCATTAATCTTAGAAGTAACCCATGTACCTCTCTTAATGTGCTTTGCTTGATTCATTATTGAATGCTAATGCTCACTACAAGTATCAAGCCATATAAGTTGTTTTATTCATATCCTTTGTCATTCGTTGCAAGTTTAGTGAACTACCTAGGACAGCCCTTTCCATGTGCATATAATACCATTGACCCAGATTTAGGGTAATTCAGTGAGTAACACATTAAAAGGTTGAAGTGCTTATGTTATTAATCTCACAAGTATCCCTTGTCCTTCTCTTAATGTGATTTGATTGAATTATTATTGGATGCTAATGCTCACTACAAGTTTACATCAAACAATGTAAGTTGTTTTTCCATACCATATTGTCATTCATTGTGAACTTAGTGAATAACCTAGCAGGGCCCTTTCCAAGTGCATATAATAACATTGGCCCAGATTTAGGGTAATCTAGTGAGCAGCACACTAAATCACTAAAACCACTGTGTTACAGTGAATAAATTAAGGGAATAGTACAGAAAACAAAGAACAACAATATTAATATGCACCAAAAGAACAACATTTGGAACAGTCATGAACCATCTGTAAGAAGAGATGTGAAGCTATCACTCCTTGATCTTCACAGCGTTGGGCAGTTCATTTGCATACAAACATATACATTAGAAGAGATTAATGGAGCACTTCATCTTCCACCAAATACTGAAATCCTGAGTTGGCAGAGCTTGTCAGGTGGCAGTTCAAAGTTGTCAAACTTGTTGGAGCCATAACTCCTTTGTCATGGCTCTTATAAGCCTTTATAACCAGTTGTTGAAATCAGAAATGATGAGGTTATTTCGTTACCAAATAGCTTTTCTAGCATTTGCTCCTAGTTCTGGAAAATTTGAGAGTTTGTTTGATTTTTCAAAACTTCAGATCCATAACTGTTTTTATTGCTTTTTTTCAAATCACAAGGAAACAAATTTCCAAATGGACCTAAATCCACTGTGTCAGTTTACATCACACTGAAATGGCTGAAATGTTCCATTTTTTGGCCATAAAATGCAAAGGACTTTTAGTAATATTTCTGGCCTGATACAATTTTGCCTGAGAAAACTTGTCCTGAGCCATTGAGTAGATGAAAAAATGCATGACTACCAACAATTATACATTATAGATTGTAGTCTTGTGTTGGCGTGGACATTTTAGTTTTATAGATTGTAGTCTTGTGCTGGCGTGGGCATTTTAGTTTCACAAATACATTTCATATTTTTTACTTGTACACTATATTCCAAGAAAATATTCTCTGGTGTTTGAAGTAAATCTGATGTTATTATAATATTGGCACGTATTATTTTCATAATTTCCCCTATTAGCGACAAGCCTTAACTTGCACAAGCGAGGCACACTGAAGATCAAGGGCTCAAATCTGAAAGTTTGGGTTTAAGTTCTAAGACATGGCAAAAACCCCTAGGGCACTATCCCAGCCATTGGGCCTCACTCAACAACTGACCACTCTCCTGTACATTTCTTTCTTAACATTGCTTGGAGGTCCAATAGATCTTATGATCTCGTGGCTGTTAGATCTTTCATTTCATTTTTCCTCTAATTCTATCACCTTGGAAGCACAAGTTTAAATTTGATTTGGTCCCTTGCGGTAAAATCCAAAACTACCATTCAATGCATACAGAAAAAGACCATGAATATTTGTAGAATGCTAATATAAGCCCAGAAAGATGGTACTGGGTATGCTAAATTGTTCCATCAGATTAGTAACTCATTTCCTTCCTCAAAACAGATTCTGCCAATGCCTTCATCAATAGCCCCTTAAAAGATTTCTTGGAACCAAGAATGCATTTTATGGTGTTGAAGTTGTAATTTTGAAATTGTGTAGTGTGAGCTTCAGCAGCTTTCTCAAGTCCGACTCATAATTATTTCCAAAAGTTCAAAAGATATTGGTCTTGAAATAGGCCATTCACAATGAAATTCAATGTTCATACAAAAAAATACTATCTACAGTTCGCTTATGAGGTTGGATAACTATTTATGTACCTCTGCCACTGCAGAGTTTAATGGAACAAGAAGTGGATTCCTAAAATCTGACTCCAGCAACCCCGAGACTTTGAAGTTTAATGTAACATTATCATACCATATTCCCTAGTTTGCAGATCACAAAAGACATTAGTCGTTTATAAGCTTGCACAGGCAGCAGATAAGCTTTGCTTTTCTTCACCTTCAGTCCTCCTAAGAATTTGCAATCGGCAGGATTGTTCTATTATCCGGTTATATGTCAATTGCCGCTGCCATGGGATGAGAGAAAACTCATCACCGTACTCTTCCATCCCTTCTAGTACAAATTGCCAAACCATAGCTCCTGCTCCAGCTCCACCTTCCTTTGCTGACTCATATATCTTATCGTACATTGTCTTCAACAAGAGATCTCGGTGGCTTGCTTCATAGTCTTTACATAGTGACGACAATCCAAACTCTGTGAAAAGCACCGGCTTCTTCAGGACTTGCTCTCCATCCTGAATATGGGATTTCACCCATTTAGAAAAATATCTAAGTTTGCCGTCAAGTTCCTTATCTGGAACCCTGCATCAATACCACAGAACTTGATTTCAGCTGCAAAATAAAAAGTGAAGTCACTTAAAGTGGACAGAACAAGGCATAAAATAGAAAATGCTAAACTAGATTTCCCCCTTTGATAAAACTTTCAAACCACGATAAATATCTCAAAAAATACGCACCAGCTATCAGGATAAGCATGGACTGATGCAAAGTCAATAGCCTCGATAGCTGAATTGTGCATGAAATCAACACCAAGTGCCTGCGCCCAATCTCCTGGGTTTACTTCAAACTTTTCTGGAGTTGTTGGCCCATAGAAACCTTCATGCCCAACAGTTAGAAGGTGATTACCATCAATTGACTTCAAAAACTGTGCCATTTCTGTAATCCATGCCTGCAGTTGGGGACAAAAATCCCGAGATGATGACAAAGCAGAAATGGTTTACATCTTCCAATGTTTAGAATATGAATATTATAAACCTATATAGAATTTACCATCTGGTAATGAATAAATGTTTCAAATTGAATCAATCATTGAGACACTGAATGACTTTCTATGCAGTATGGTTATGCTTAATGGAAGCTAATTGAATTCAATTAGATAGGTCTTTCCAAATCCGAAGATTTAAAAATCTGTTGAGGTATACCTGGAGAGTCTGTCCAGACACGTCTGAACGACAACGAGGTTCATTCATAAGCTCCCATGCAAATATAGCAGGTTCATCTCGGTACTGAACTCCACTGAGACTGTTTTTCCTTGTCAAGATTCTCTGTAACAACATTGAAAACTAGATTGAATTTGGTGGACAGCAAATTTCTCTCAAATATTGTGTTTCTTACAATAGCTAAAGACTCCTCTTCGGAAAGGTAAAAGGCAAAGCTAAATTTCATCCAAAAACAAATCACGGGAAACAGCCTGTCACTTCAATCTTGGAAATAAGTAAGCCCTACCAAGATGTCAAGGATATACAGGAAAGAGGCAAATAATCAATGGCGCTACACAAGCAGAATTTCTCTACAATATGTGCTTAAGATATGAAAAAGTCAATAATAAGTCTGATTCAAGGAAAAGGGGTATCAAAACATAAACTTCAAAACTGAAGAATTTACCTTTATTAGCAACCACTAGAAGAGCCAATGTAATAAATGAAAATAACATTACCCCCCTTCAATGATAACCAAAATAAACCATAAATCAAATATACTCTATCGGAAAGAAGGTCTTGAAATCCTAAGCTGTTGGAATTTCTGTGCAGCCACACTATGAAGAGCAATGCTGAAAAAAGAAATGTAAGGTATCATCTTAAAGCCAAGCTGGACTTCTACAACTATAATAGAAATAGCAAGGACGTGTCTCATTAATTCTAGTTCACTATGCTCAATTTATGTATAAGCATGACAGGAATCATTGTCAGGGAAGGGAGATTCGATCAATTGATAAATTCTCTGTCAGACCAGTTCATATGCTAGAGAGACCACCCTCGCTAAGCATGTCCACAGAGGCTAAAAATGGGAAGATAGTCATTCCATCTGAACATCTGTTACAGCCCAAGATCCTTGACAAAACACAATATAAGACATGGCATTGAATTTAATGGAATGTCTTGTGAAACTTAGTGAGCCACCCTGTGGTACCATAGTGCATTAAAGGGAAATTTTAAGTTAAAATTCAAAGCCATTTCATGGAATAGGACCATAAGAAGGAATATGTATATTTTTCTCACAACATATGAGATGACCAGATGGTTAAACTATGAAGAAATAATAATTACAAATTGAACCCCAAAAATCCTGGTTTCACACTGACCTGTTCTACTTTTTCCAAACAGCCATATGGCAGCCAAAGTGTAGTACGCTCATTTTTACCTTTCATCATCAGACTTTGCACAATTTTCCTAGACATCTGTCCCTATTTAAGGATCAATTCTACCTGGAAATAAGATCAAGCCAGTTGACTTTTACAATGAAGTTATCACTAGAGATGCACAACAATCTGTTTAATGTTTACACTTTCATAATCTTTGTGCAAATGCCTTTCCTTGGCAAGATTACGTGGATGTGTGCATATATAGGAGCATGGAACACCCAAAGTGAACTACCAAAACTCAGGTGCTAGAATTCAGGGATATGCAGGGTGCAGAATCTCAAAACTTGGGAACCTTGTAAACTGAAGATCCAAACAATGAAACATCAAACTCTAAAGCGACATCCACCCTGCTCTAGGCTTGTTCATGTAGTTTGTGTATATATAGAAATAGGCAAAAACTCTGTATTTTACAAAAGGTGCCAAAATATACCTATTTATCTTAGACACCTGTACTTATTTGAGGCAACTGGCTTACACAAGGAACTTGTCATTAGCGATGCACAACAGTCTATTTACACCTTCATTATCTTTGTGTGTGCCTCTCTCTTTGTCAAGAATACAGAGGTGTGTGCATGCATAGGGACATGTAACACACAGTGTCGATCTCCCAAAACTTTGGTGCTACGGCTCAGAGCTATGCAGGATGCAGAGCCCCAGAACTTGGATGCATTTAACCTTGAAAATTTAAGATCCAAATATTAAAACATCAAACTTCAAAGTTCTATGCACCCTGCTCTAGACTTGGGCATGTAGTTTATGTATATATAGATATAGAGCAAAACTCTATTTCTAGAAAAGACAAAAGATGCGAAGAGATGCTTATTCATCTATGCGTGAGATTCATCTTTCTGTTTCAAGGGCGGCGGCTGCATTACCAGGTATTTTTATTTACCTCTTTCAATCTTTAGTTTTCTGAGCAGATTTGATTTAGGTTTTTATTTTTATTTTTAAATTCATTAAAAAATGCCCAACCAAGGGCAAGGGCGACGGCAAGACTATTTGAACGAATGCCTCAAAGGGATGTCAGCTCATGGAGTGTGATGACTATAGTCAGTCATCGCATTCCATGAGCTGACATCCCTTTGAGGCATTTGTTCAAACAGTTCACTGCCTTGCCGTTGTCCAGGTCCTTGCCCGTGCCCCATTATGAATCTGGGCTAAATTAAATAAAAATTAATTTAATAAAAAAAATTCTATAAAAAAACATATTTATTTATGGTCTGCAAAATGTCGAAGCACGGGCAAGGCATGTGAAGTGTTTGACTGAATGCATCAAAGGCCTTTGATGCATTCAGTCAAACACTTCACATGCCTTGCCTGTGCTTCCACATTTTGCAGATCATAAATAAATTTTATTGAAAAAAAATTATTAAATTCATTTTCTTTGATGCATTCAGTCAAACAATTCACATGCCTTGCCTGTGCTTCCACATTTTGCAGACCAGACCGCATTTCTTGTGCATATCCTGCAATATTGCAATCCATGAGACCATTTCTTTCAAGTTTCTGAGTTTCATGGTCCACTTCCAAGGAACTGACTTTTTTTTTTTAACATTATAGTTGTTCTACTTTATAGGCCTGATGTTTTTTTTACATCGTAGATCTGATTATTTTTTAACATTGTTTTTGCAACATCATCATCATAATGAGTTCACACAACAGAAGTGATGATGAACCAGAAATTCAAAGTGAAAATGATTCATCAGATGGTCCCGACTTTCAAATAGGAGGGGAGGGTGAAGTTGAACTACAACGTGGCTCAGCCTCAAATACTCAAACTACCACAAATTCCATTGGCAGTAAAGATAATAGCTACCCTTCAGAAGTCCTTCAAGAATGGCCCAAGGGCCCCTTTGATCCAAAAAAACCTTTGAAACAATTTGCATCCAAGGTAGCAGCAAAGCCTGGAGCAACTGGGGGCACTAGAAAATGGAAGTGTCACATGTGTGAGCTTACATGGTTTGAGAACCAGTGTTACAAGACTCGCCCAAACTCAGCGAGTACTCGCGAGTCCCGAGGCGGGTGACCCTAAACGAGTCCCAGAGACTCGGCTGCCGAGTACTCGCCGAGACTCGCCGGACTCGCCGAACTCGGCAAACTCGCCGGACTCGCCGAGTCTCGTGCCCCAAACTCGGCCATTTTGATTAAATTTTTTTTTAAAAAATTGCATTCTTTTTTTTTCAAATTTTTTAAATAAATGGTGTGTGCCATGAAGGTTTGTGTGGTTTTGAAGGTCTTCATTTGGGCTTGGTGGCGGGGGCTCCGCCCCTCGACCCCGCCCTGTATCGCGACAGGGAGCGCGCCCAGGGCGCTGCCTCGGGACCCTGCGAGGGGCGCTGCCCCTCGACCCCGCTGGGGGCGCTGCCCCTTGACCCCGTTGGGGCGTTTCCCCCAAACCCTCATCAAACTATAGGTCTAAGCATGTTATAGGCCAATGATGAATCATGATCATAAAAACCTACAAAATACATATCCCCTGTTGCGAATCTTTGCATCTTTCATAGTCAAAGCCATAATCAAGGATTATCTTGTTTCAAAATTCATACATTAGACAACAAAACATGCAGTCTTGAAGGCTTCAATAAAATTTTAATAATAAAATCCTCACTTGAATATACACACCAATCATTGAGACACAAGCAAATATCATGGCTACATCATCATCTAGGACCTAACTTAGACACTAGCGCATGACTTGTCGTGATATTGGGATGAGTAATGCAAGCTCTTCTGAGCCATAGACTTATTTTTTTAGTTTTGATATTTGTTTTGATGCCATGGATTTCATATTCCATGAGTTTTGTATACATTTGACAATATTTATATATCTGAATGTGTTATTTCCTTCAGCTAAAATTTGCGTTTATACTTATGTGATCGATATATGTTTGTGTATAGGATCATAGTAGTTTCTATTTCATGATGTTATTGTGTATTTGAGGTTTATTCACTAAAGGGTGCATGCAACAAGCTTTAAATCCTTAAAAATCTCTAAATTTCAAGGGTTTTTCTATTTGCCGAGTCTTGGGCGAGTCTTGGGCGAGTCTAGGCTCCGAGTCCGAGTCCGAGTCAAAAATCGGCTTGCCGAGTCCGAAGCGAGTCCGAGTCTTGTAACTATGTTGAGAACATTACAAGAAGTAATGCACACTTTCTTCTTATTCGAGGCAAAGGTGTAGATGTATGCAAAGTTGTGGCAAGTAACTTGAAGTACAAGGCTGAAATTTTAAAATTATGGGGTTGTAATGAGGATAAAGTGCCTACGTCTGCTACATTGCCACATAAGAGTATGGGTGATCAGATTTCAGCAGTGTCTACTTCTACTTTGTAGAGTCTAAGGCCACCAAATCCATTCAGTTTAAGTGCAGCAGAGCCTAGAGGGAAACATAAGATGGCATCTTCACAACCTTTAGCAGATTTATTCAATGTGCAAGCAAAGGATGAGGCAAATGATGCCATTGGCAAATTCTTCTTTGCCAATGGCATTCCATTCCATGTGGCTCGCTATCCTTATTATAAGGAAGTTGTGTCATATGTGCCACCAGGGGAGACTAAATTGAGGACAACAATCTTGGATCAAAACTATTCCAAGATTAATATTTTGATGGAGAAGATGAAGAGAACCTGGGTCACAAGTGGATGCAGCATAGTCATGGATGGGTGGACGGACATTAGGCATCGTGCACTCACCAATATCATCGTTACATCTACAACGGGCCCTTATTTCCTTAGGGGTATTGATTGTTCAAGGCATAGCAAGGATGCCCATTATCAGTTCCAGATCCTCAAGGATGCTATAGAGGAGGTTGGCCACAAAATGTGGTACAAGTAGTGATAGATGCAGCCCATGTGTACAGAGCTGTAGGGAGGTTGATTGAGGCAGCCTATAGACATATTTTTTGGACTCCTTGTTGTGTGCATGCTTTGAATAATGCACTTAAGGACATGGGTAAAATCAGCTGGATCAAATCTATTGTCAGTGATGCTAGAGATTTGTAGATGTTTATCTGCAACCATCATCATTCACATGCAATTTTCAGGTCCTTCTCCAAGAAGGAATTCTTGAAGCCTATAGAGACTCGGTATGCATCATACTTTATTCTCTTGGAGAGGATGCTTGAGTTGCAAGAGCCATTGCAACTAATGGTAATGACAGCAGAATGGAACAGATGGCCTGAGTCGAAGACACAGCAGGGATTGAGAGTTAAGGAGGTGGTGAAGAATGATGTCTTTTGGGTTGATGCCAAATATATTGTCTCCATCATTGAGCCAATCTTCGAAGTTATTAGATTTGGGGATTCTAATGCACCTTCCCTTGGAGAGGTATATGAGTGCATTGATTCCATGCTTGATCAAATGAAGGCTAAAGTGCGAGAGAAGGACCCCACAATGCAATTCTACACCAAGCATAATTATCCAATCATTCAGTGTAGATGGGAGAAGCTCAACACTCCCTTACACATGGTTGCCTATGCATTGAACCCAAAGTGGTACGTGCCACATCCCGATAGAATGACACCTATAGAGGATGCTGAGGTGAAGGAAGGGTTCATGAAGGCCATTGACAAAATGTATGATCCTATAGAGGCCAGCTCGCTTCGTACTGAGTGGACAAAATTTGCTACTCTTTGGGGATATTCAGAGGCAGTCAAAGTAGATTTGGAGACTATGTCACAGGAGGACCCCAAGTTGTGGTGGACTATGCATGGGCCTAGATCTTTGATTACTACTCTAGCCATTTGTTTGTTGTCCCAGGTTTCTAGTTCTTTTGTTGCTGAAAGGAACCGGTCTACTTATAGCTTCATCCACTCCATTAAGAGGAATAGGCTTACTTCTAGGAGGGCAGAGAAGCTTGTGGTTGTACATAGTGCCTTGTGTCTCATTGACCGTAGCACAACTACATAGAAGGAGAGTCCAACAGCCAGATGGGATTTAGAGCCAGAAGAGCCAACACAGATAGATGAGGATGCTACACAGACAGGGCTGGTTGGTATTGGTTTAGATGAGCTTGAGCATTTGGGCTCCCCGTCCCACAGTTCCAGTGATGAGGAGATTAGCATGGAGCTTGGAGTTGGGGATGATTAGATCATTAGAGGCATTAGGCCATTAGCTATTTACTATTTACTATTTTGTTTTTGAAGTTTGAAGTTTGAACACTGTTGTGTTGATACTTGATTGTAATTATGAATCATGACTACGAAATTAAAATTATGAAACATCTAGTTCTCCTTCCAATCACAATGTCTATTAAGTTACAAGTATATTTTCATTGTTTCAATGTTCACTAGTTCAATGAAATCATTGCAATGTGTTTAAACTCTAAATTTTACCTATTCCTTAGGCTTTCACAGTTATACATCTTTTTATAACTAATTTTTCAAGTACTATATGTATTTTAGCGCACCGCTCCCCCGCCACCGTCCCCCTGTTGTCCCCCTGCCGCCCCCAAACTTAGGCCCCCCGCCCCTGTGCCCCCAAAATGCGTCCCCTGCCATCCCCCCATCCCCATCCCCATCCCCGAAACTCTGTGGAACTATGGTTCTAACATTATCATGTTATCAACTAACTGCTAGGGTCCAAGAGGCCCATAGACTTACTGCACCACCTCAACTTTTTTGTGCTCACTAGCTTTGTCAATACATTTGCAACATAATGCAAAGTGTTAACTTTCTCCAACAACTCTCCCATACTCTACCATCTCACGAACAAAATGGTACTAGAAATCAATGTGTTAGTCTTTGAATGAAGGGTCAAGTTCTTTGTTAGACATATGGCACTCTACCTATCACAAAAAACTCTAATAGCTCCCTAACTCAATCCCACATCTTAACATAACCACTTAAGCCAAATGGCCTCCTTACAAGCATGGGTAGCTACCACATACTTAGCCTCTATAGTGGATAAATCAACCATAACTTATCACTTACTCATCCAGCTAACAGCACCATTGAATAAAATGAGCACATAATGGTCTACAAGCACCATCATGTGCCCAACTAAAACTTCTTGTTCACTCTATCTCTTTTAATCTCCATAACCAAAATTTATCTAGCAGCCCCTAAGTCCTCCATCTCAAATTTTGTTGAAACCTGAGACTTCAAGTCACAAATCACATGCTTATTGTTATCAAATAACAACATATCATCAAAATACAATACAATAACAAGGAATCAATCACTATCCATCTTATCATAGATGCAAAGATCCAATTGGGATCTTAGCAATCTCAAACCCAACACAAAGGAATCAAACTTCTAGTACCACATTCTCAGAGACTATTTGAGACCATACAAAGACTTTTTCAACTTACAAACAAAAGATTATTTACCTTCCTCCACGTAGTGCTATAGTCATGTCATGTAGATCTCTTCCTCCAAATCACCATTAAGAAAAGTTTGTCTTCACATCTATTTGCTCAATCTCAAGATCAAAGGCTACTACAATAGATAATAATAGCCAAACGGATGTCGATTTAGCAACTAGAGAAAAAATTTCACCATAATCAATTTTCAACCAAGGAATATCCCTTCGCAACCAATCTAGCTTTGTACTTCTCAACATTGCCATCAAAACCGATCTTCCTTTTAACCACCCATTTACAACCAATGAGTTTCTAACCATTGGCAAAAGGTACTAAGTCGCATGTGTGATTTTTCTTCAATGCAACTATCTCCTCATCCATAGCCACTCTCCAAGACTCAGAATCATCCATGGCAGCTCTCTAGGACTCAAAATCGTCTATACCCGATTCCTCCTTTATAGTTCTAGGCTCATCTATGTTAGTAATCAAAACAAAAATACATCTCCAATCAAGAGGAGTATACCTATCTAGTTGTTGTCTATGTTGAGTGGACCTCCTCAAGAGCTGAGAAGGAGATTTTGCCTCCTCTTTGGAATTGTCTAAACTCTAAACTATCTAAGCTCTTCTATATAAGTCTTTCACGAGCTTCTAGTTCAAATTTCTTGGTCTTTGGGGGTAGCTAAACCACACCTTTCTTCTTTTCCACTCTTGTCTGCAAAACTATAAAAGAAGGCTTAATCTCTCTAAAAATAACATTTCTTTTGTATAGAACTCTCTAGGCCATAAAACCCCAAAGATTGTATCCTTGAACACCAATAACATGGTAAATGAAGATACACTGCATTGTCTTGTTCTCAAGTTTAGATCACTTCTCCCTAGGCACGTGCACATATGTCTTGCAACTAAAAGCATGGAGATTCTAATGTAGGAGACAAGTTAATTAGGTAACAAACCATACCAACTACTTTTGTCTAGAACTTGTGTTTCAAGCCAGCTCCACTAAGCATGCTTCTAGCCTTCTCTAATAGTGTCCTATTCATTCTTTTTGCAACTCCATTCTATTGAGGGGTATATGGTGTTGTATTATGTCTCTCTATCCCATGCTCCTTAGAATCTAACAAAACTTGTTGAGCAAAGTCACTACCATTGTTAATTCTCAAAACCTTAATCTTCCTATCACTTCGATTTTCTACAAGAGGCTTAAACTTTCTAAAATGATTGAAGAATTCAAATTTTATTCTAAGGAAATACACCCATGTCCTTTTAGAGTAGTCATCTATGAAAAATAAATAATTCAAAGATTTTGAAATAGTAGGAACATTTAACTATAATCCCTTAGATGACCTATAGAATTAATTTACCAAAGCTAGGCATCTAAGGGATTATGGTCCCTTTAAACATGGATAGAATAGGGGCCATGAAGTTGTCAAAAAAACTGCAAAAGTATCATCCTTGCCTATTATGGGAGTCTAGTATACTATAGGCAAGAGGTTACTCTCTCCATCAACAATGTGATACCTCCCCAAAATGTTTCAAAAGGCTCCACATTTTGGTGTAAGTGGAGGTAAAACAAGTACACAAAGTACTTAAATATCTTCATCAAAAAAATTGGTCAGCTTGTGACCTATTTTGTAAAGATTATATTGGTCACATAAAATAAATAGTAAGTATCTCAGGCAGTGTAATGGATACCAATTGGCATCAAAGCACCAATCTATCATCATTGTGACTAAAGGCCTAAGCAAGCGAATTCAATGAATTCCATGTGCTTTCATAAAATGCACTGATAGGAATGGATATTTTAGTTTTCCTTGCATTTTGAACATATTGATGAAGAATTGTCTTGTGTTACATCTCATCCCATTTTTTACTCAAACAGTCCCAAATGTGAACATCTCTAATGCAAGAGCATCCTAGGAGTTAGGCAATCTTGCATCACCCAAAATAGTTTGATTCAGTTTGAAGTGTGTGTTGCGGGTTTTTGTGTGTGGTTTTGTTTGTGTATGTCTGGGAGCCTAAATAATCTACAATGTTATTGTGAAGGATATTAGTTGTGACATTGGTGCCACATGGGTCCACAAGTTGAGGGAGACTCTGACCTTTGTAAAGACAAAATGACCCTCACAAAACCGCATAGAGTAGAGTATGTCACCAAGTTGCCTCATGTTATTGCCCAAGATTAGGGAAGCAACATAGGATCCAATCCACACATTGGAGGCTGGATATGTTTTGGAACCATTCTCTAGCCAACAGTAGGAAAAAGATATCCACTCTTGTCAATTATTTCAGACTCTCCAAAACAATACTAAGTGTTTGAGTGGAATTTAAAGGTGTAAAAGTGTAATAACCCACCCTTAATTTTTCAAAAACTTCACCTGTTAGCATTCACCAAATAATAATGATAAGCAATTAAAGTAAACTCCCTTCCACTTTTTGATCACCCAAATCCCCATGTGGGCAAGGTGAGAGCATACGGATGTAAGGTTACAATACGTTAGCCAACAATTAAGGATAAGCAACTGAAGTAAATTTCCTTCTACTTTATGATCACCCTGATCCTGGTGTGGCAAGGTGAGAGCATACGGTGATAAGGTTACAATACGTGCTTCTAAACAAACCACTTCTTTAGTGGGGTAAGTATGAAATCAAGTGCATGAAATGAACCATCCGATTCTTCAGCGGGAATTACAACAAAGCAAAGCACTTGGCGGCAAGCTGACCAATCAAGAGAGATCCTCCGCTTGTTCAACGGGTATAACATAAAAGTAAAGAAAGCTCAATCACTTATTCAGTGAGAGCGCCATTTATTCAGTGGGGTAAGAAATGTCATGAAAATAAGAAAGCTCGACATCTTATTCAGCGAGAGCACCACTTATTCAATGGGGTAATTAGCAAATAAATACAAGAGCTCATCACCGATGGTACTACCAAAAGTGTTACAAAGGAGCTCAATTTTAAATGGTCCAGATTATCATAAGCTCCTGATTTACTATGAAAAAGATGATAACTTGCTTCACAACTCCCAAATATCACCTCAACATGAACATAACAATGATACCTCATTAGAAGACTCCCAAAGTACTCTAGAAGGTCTTATTTGCTGCTGCTACAGGTCTGATAATGCATGAACAGCAGTCTGGAATGTCAACCAGCAACTCCCCAAATGGACATAACCTCCTCAAATCGTCATGAATCTCTTCCAAAATGCTCACAATGCAAAGGCCAAGACTGGGAGCCTCTCACACAACCTGAACATAAAGGTCAAAGGGCAGATTTTCAATCACCAAGCCCAAGTTCTAAACCCTCAATGAGGTACGGCCAGCAAAGGGGCAATTTGCTCCTAGAAATTGGTGTCTCCATCAAAAATTCTGCATGCTTACATTAGGGGACGCCTCAACCTACCAAACATGAATCAACAATACCCACAAAAAGATCTCCAAACTTCAAATCAGCATGAACAGTATAATGGTATGGCCTAGGGCTGGAAAACAGTGTCCAGAAAACTGAAATCTTCTAAACCACTTCCAATAATGCTTCCAAAACGCTGCAAGAAGAGTTAACACACCAAAACATAGTTAGAAGACATCAAAACAATCCATAATCAAAAGCAAACTGAAAATCTTTCACCAATAACTCCAATGGTGACTCCTGCAATGAAGCCACTCCAATGTCCAACTAGGGAGTATCTCTCAACTTCGAAACTAGAGCAACTTTTAAGGTTTTCGTCTCTAAAGCCTTGAGGGGATTCAATCCTCACTTTGACAGCATTTCGTTATCATCAATCAACATAACCAAATGAGAGAAAATGAGGGAGTATATATAACCTTTGAGACCCAAAAGTTTGAATTCCTTTTCCCTCCAAAAGGGGATGCCACACTTGGGAGAATAAAATACTTTATTAAAAATCACTTAAAACCCTCTATCTTGGTGTCCACTATAGTTATGTTTTAATTTTTCTTTTTAAAACAACTTAAGTTGTCCATGTTAGGCGTGGGGGTCCAAGGGGCCTTTTTTGACTTTATGAAATTAACTTAAGTTGCAAATATTTCCTTTTTTGAACTCCAAGACTATTGGAAGCATAAGCTGTCAAAAGTAACAAGATACCAACAACTGAAGTTGCCACCACTGCTAGAAATAGAAACCCTGCACTGAACTGTTGTTAGGATCACTGCCAGAAATAGCACTTACTAAAAATAGTACACTGCTAAAAATAGTAAGTGTGTCCAAACTCAAAATAAGCACATTTTGAGATGCAAGTGTGACTTACTAAAAATAGTAAGTACTAAAAATAGACACTACTAAAAATAGCAGTGGTTGCCCACCAAGGATCTCAGAAAACCTAGAAAGACCCAAAAAACTCTCTGGCAAACCCCTACAATAACCTCCTGAAAAGCATATGAGAAACCCCAAGAATCTTGGAAACCCTAGAAATGCCTCCAAGTAGCCTACGGGACTTTGAAAATATGCTAACGGACACCAAAAAGCTTAGGACTAAAAAGGGGACATTACAACAAGAATGGTAGGGAATCTACAAAAGCACATGGTGGAAGCTAGTGTATCAAGTTTCTTGAAGCTTTGGTTATGGATGTGTGGCATGGCAAGAACCTTTCAGTTCTCACATCAATGAGGAAGGTCAACAATCATAGCATCAACAGAAAAAAGATAAGTTACTTCAATAGAGGTTGTTTAAGTCTAAGAAAGATTTGAGCTAAAGAACTACAAACTTGAGAGTTTGAGAGAAAGCTAAGAGAGAGAACAAAGTGGTTCATAGGCATAGTTGAGTTTGAAAAAAAAAATGGATTGTACCTTAAAGAGTCTCTTCAAGTAGTTTGGATATTTACTACATCAAGTAGTGTAGATTGTTGGGTTCCATATAGTTTTGGGGTGATCCATAGAATCCACAATTCTTCTACAAATATTATAGAACTCATCTTCCTAATTCTTCATTATTTTTCCTTATACAGGTGCTTTCGTTGTACTCTAGGAAACTATTAGCCTATTGTTCATATGAATTGCTTACCATTTTCAGCAATCTCCTTCGAAGATGTAGAAGATATCCCTAAATTTACCATTTGATATTGTAACAAATACTTGCCCTTGTGACTTCTAGATTTGTTGATCATTAGGGTTGTAGGAACTTATGTATGAATTAATCAATTTTGGGTGTGGATGTACACCACGAGGAAGCACATGTCATATGGCTATAGTCTAGGGCCAAGCCATGGAAGAACCAAGATTGTAAGTGTTTATGAATTGTAGAAAGCAATGTTCTACAACCCTTTTCAGACCTTGGGTTCAAAGTTTCCTTTAAAGTCATCGACAAAGAGAGGCTTGCTAAATGGTGGATTTGTGCTTTGTGAGACCTCATGGTCGAATGGGTTTGTAAAAAAAATAGGAACTAACAAAGCTTGACCATGAATCTAAAATGCAAGTGGGGGCAAAACCACCTTTCATGGACCTCTAGTGGCTCTTGTTCCAAATAAAACATTGTGGGTAGAGTAAGGAGAGAGATTTGATGATCCCTTTGAGGAATGTTGGGCTACTTGTGCACTAGAAATTGCTTCAACTATTTATTCCACTTCTCCCAGTGGTTCAAGATGCAAAGAATCCTTCTTGGGATAATTTTTAGCTCTTCCAAATCACTCTTAGATCTCAATTCCTAAGTAGACAAGGTTTGCAATACAAAAAATTGGCGGAGACAAGAGCTTTATAGCTTGAATTAGGTTTCAACACATGGATTTTCCCACTAAGGAAGTAAATTGAAGCAAGCAACATTAATACTAACCACACCACTATGCCCATAAAAGCCATGATGGGTTTTTTAATTTTGAACCTTTTGGCTTATAGCATCACATTTTCATATGTTAGAGACTTGCTTAAAGTTTAGGTCTAGTTCTATTTAGGCACATTTCACGTTATAGGCTGTGGTGTTTAATTACAAACTCCTTTGTAAGCATTTAAAGGGCTTTCACCTTGCCTCTTTCGAGATTCATTAATCATTGAATCAAAGAGGGCCATAGTATCTAGAGGTTCAAAGGCTAACAAGCCTTTCATCATGCTCAAATCAACAAGTGTTTTCCCATCAAACATGACTATGACTCTTTATACCTAGATATTCCATTAACTAATAAATTGAATCAACAAATGGTGCTTGGGACCTTAATGACATAAAGACCTATTATTTATCCAAGATTTTGTCAAACATTGAATTATAACTTCTAGAGATTGACAACATCAATGACTTTAGGAACTAATAGTTCAATGAGACTTATAAGGATGGGAATTTTGTGCCACATATCAAAACTTCAATTTCCCATCACTTTTATTAGGATCTTGCGAGCTTACCAATGATAAGATTGGATCTTGAAGGATCAATGACGGGTGTTGTTTTGAGAGGCTCACAACCTCAAGCCTGCCTCAAAACAGCAATCATTTACCATGTAGATGATTGGACAAGCATCTTCTTTTCTCTTTTTTTTTTTTACACTTGGTAAGTTCCTAAGGGTTCACCCTTTTACACTTAGTATTCATATAGATTGTGTACCTACTAGTGAAGCCATAAGTTTTTGCTCCAACAAATGCCTTGGCATTCTCTGTGATGATGGTGAAGGGGACTTTGAATATTGTCGCTATATCTTCTAAGAATTTGATTAGCTTCCTCCCAAAGGCTTCTTTAAGGCCCATGGCCTTAGGCTACTTAGTGAAGTAGTTAGGTGCTATGAGCACCCATCTATGACCCACACTTGGAGAGTTAATTGCTCCAAGAAAATCTAGCCTCCATTGCATGAAAGAGGCATAAACAATTATTGGTTGAGTGGGAAGATAGCATTCCTCCTCCCAACAAATCTTTTTCATGCCTCGCATACTTTCACCCACTAGTGTACATCATCAAACATAGTTGGTTAGCAATATCCTACTTTGTGATCTTGGTAACTATGGTCTCAACGAGATAAAGGCCTCCGAAGAAACCTTGGTGTAAACTTGAACAATTCTTTCCACCAATGAGGGTACAACAAACGCATCAGTCCTCAACAAGGTTATTTCTATAAAGAACACCATCGATGTGCCCATGAGGAATGGCTTGAAATTGGAAATTGGAATCACCTGTACTTGGCAACATTTAGTCTAGAAAGACATTTGTCACTTTTCAAGTAACTTTTGACCCCTCACTATCATGTCCCCTTTTCAAGTGTAATTCCAATGAAGACCCTTAGCCTATTATTTTATTTCCCATAGGAAATGCGGTGGTGCAAGGGAAATAATTTAATAATTTAACTTAAATTGTTGAAAAACTAACTTTAAGTTATATTCGGAAAAGACAACTTATATTATATTATTAAAAAAAAGTTGTCTTAAAGAGGGGCCAAAAATGATGCTAGATATGGGGTCCAAATTCAAAACTAAATGTTTGGAGAGAAAAGGATAAAAAATGAAAATAATAATTTTTTTCCTCAGAAAGCCTATATAAGGAGCAATTGAGGAATGAAGAAGGTTATCGATTCATATTCATATTTTCACTAATGGGGTGGTGAAAGAGAAATAATTTAATAATTTGACCTAAGTTGTTGAAAAAGTAACTTTAAGTTATATTCAAGAAAACAACTTATATTTTATTATTAAAAAAATGGTTGTTTTAAAGAGGGATCAATGGTGATGCTAGGTATGGGGTCCAAATTAAAAAATAAAAGTTTGGAGGGAAAAGGAGAAAAAAATGTAAATAATGATTATTTTTCCTCAAAAAGCCTATATGGGGAGTTAAGGAATGATGAGGGCTACCAATTCATATTATCAGATTCATTTCTCTTGTGAGTGAACATTGTTCATCTTTTATGCCCTAGGACAAAAACCTTTTGACAAAAATTGATTTGAGGACAAAAACCCTCCTATTCATTTGAGTAATCCCTTTCAAGGATTCCATTGAGTTGATCAGATGCAGGTTTTTAGTGTCTCAATCGATGTGAAAATTTCCAGTTTTCCAAAATTTGTGTGTGGGTTTTCTAGAACTCTAATTTCATCAAAGTATTTATTCATTTGAGTTTCCAATAAAATTTTAATATTGTTTGGGACATTCCTTGGCTGGCCATACCTCAAATTGCAGATTGTATGTTTATTAAAGGTAGTAAGTTAAAACATTAATTTTCATGTGTTGTCACACCAATTATCTAGTTGCAGCTATTAATGTGTTTTTAAGGGAACATAGCCTCATGTCTTCTTGGCTGCACCGTTCTACAGCTTTCCATTCATTTCAAAAGGTAGTTGTACCTTCAAGGGAAGTACATATTTGGAATGTGATTTCTATTTCATATTTTTGGCATGATATTCTTGTAGATAAAAACCAGTACTTCAGATCAGTAAAATGATTATTTTTTCATTGTAAATTTTTGTGCGGTTACTGTTAGAAATATTATAACTTTGGAAGTAGATTCTTACTTTGTAAACCTGGATGGCTATGGCACCACAACACTATAAATCATTTACTTTCCAACATTATTATTTATAATGATAATATGTAATGTTCTCTACCAAACTTAGTATTTGTATTTAAATTGGAAATCTTGCCTCCAGAAAGTATTACATTATTTCCAACCTTTTCTACTAGTTGTTATATTGAGTTGTGTCACTTGCCCCGACAAATATTTTTTGTAATAATTAGTTTAACCCCTTTCACCATATACTCTCACTTTTCCCTTATCGAGATCTCGGTGATCAAAAGGTGTTAAGATTGCATGCATTTCCCATTGTGAAATTGCAAAAGCAAAAAAAAAATAGTTTGGGACATCATAGTGGTGGTATTAGAGTCATGATCTTGCCAGCTTGTTTACAAGCTAACCATTTGATGCAAAGGATCACACCAAATGCATCCCATGACAGAGAAATTAGATACTATCAAAGGGAAAGAAGGAGAGCTCAATCTTCTGATCCTTTTAACATAAAGGAAAAGTTTCTATTTGCAGAGTTTGAGATGAAGAATATTGATATGGTAGAAAGAGAAAAGAGAATTCCTAATGAAGGAGAAAGTACCAACTTACAGCTCAATGCCATCATACAAGGTTAGGAACAGTTGACAAAAATGTTGACTTAGATGATGCATACATTTCAAAACATTAATACTTCTAGAGCTAATCAAAATCAAAATAGTGAAGGAAGTACAATGACAACTAACAATAATAACCACACTAGAACAGTGATTGGTTTTGTAGCCAAACCTCTCAAACCCAAGTTCTTGACAAAAGTAGGACCAAAGAGAGAGGCAGAGCAACATAATCAAAATAATGGAGACAAATTTGTGGATTACTTGCATGAGTACCTATCCTTGGGAGAGGAGTTTCATGCAACTATGTCTCTACAAGATTTCTACAACTTGAAAAGGAGAAATCGACCTAGGAGGGAGAGAAACACAAACTATAACAATCAAGATTGCAATGATAGTTAGGTAAGCTCTCAATACCCACCTTTGATGGTATAAACAAGGATACAACTCGTGCATGGATCCAGAAGCTAGACACTTTTTTCTCTCTAAATCCTATTTTTGAAGGAGAAGCAATCAAATATGCTACAGTCCACTTGGAGGAAGTGGCACATGAATGGCGGTACTACAAAATGATTAATCAAGGCCATAGTTTAATTAATACTTATATTCAATTCAATCAAAGGGCCATTGACAGATTTGACAAAAAGGACCCTATGGTTCATTTTCGGGAATTGACCCAATTGAAGTAGCATGGTTCAGTGGATAACTATGTGATAAAGTTCCACAAGGCTGTCTATTATAGTCCCAAATGTCTCCAAAAGGAGGCTAATTGTTCTATTCATAGAAGGTTTGATTGAACCCCTCAAGGGTCGGGTTGAAGCATTTGATCCTTCTTCATTGCAAGATGCAATCAAAAGTGCTATAAACATGGAGCCTTTCTTCCTAAAAGCAAATTCTATCCAAAGGTGCCTCAAGCAAAGCAACATAAGAAGTCTTTTTCTAAATGAGTGATCGAAAAAAACAAACAAAGAAGAAGCCAAATATGAGCTTCAAAGAAAGAAGTTATGCTTTTCTTGTAAGGAACCATGGGAGCCAACCCACAGATCTCTTGGCTGTGGGCATGTCCACTATATTGAAGTTGTTTTAAATGAAGAATCCTTAATGAGAAGAATCTTAGTCAAAAAGTGAGAAGAATGAAGTCTGGACTTGAGAGTCATGATGAAAAAGTAGTTTTAGGATTAACCTTTGCCACATTATCTAATACTTTAAAATGCAATCCTTTCGGAGTTCGAAGAGTCCTACATGAGCAAAGAGTCATAGTGTTGATTGCTAATGGGCCAACTCGCAATTTTATTGATGAAGGTTTGGTGACTAAGAGAGGTCTTGAGATAGAAAACTTTGAAGGGTTTAATGTAATGGCTTGTTGGCATTTCAATTAGCACCTCTAGAGTGCTTATTGGAAACGGACAGCTATGCACAATGCGTGGTGACTTCTCTTCAAATTATGGAGGGGAAGCTCCATCTCGTTTGTTGATGTTTGTGTAAAAGTAAAATCTTTTTTACTTAGCAGGCAAGACACAAGAGTGCATAACACAATGCACTGTAGCTAAGGTTTTCTCTGGTTTTTGCAGATCCTAACTACAACTAGGCTAACTTTTAATCTATCCTATCTCCTAAAGATAAACAGAGCATGAGGGCATAAGAGAGGGAATGGATTGGTTGGATCACTTGGATCAACCGTCTCTTCAGAATGCGTCTTGTTGACGGGTGTTTTATGACCACACTAACATAGAATAAAGTTTCCAATGGCTACTCTATCCTCTCTTGATCAAAATATCATGCATGCTAAGATTGCAAAAGATCATGCATTCAACTCCAAGGTTCCTTCATGCAGTGGACGTAGACTCAGTTAGCTCGATGTGATTTGCTAGTATTTCAAGGGGACTTACGTGATTGCTTACTCGAAAGGACTTTCAAGATTGGGAAGATTTATCAATGAAGCTCGAGTTCCTAAACTAACCAGAAAATGTTGAATTTAAATGGATGCAGGGACTAAGGAAAGCTATGGTCTACTCTAAGCGCGGGACGTGGAGATCAACTCTTGCAAACTTAAACCAAGCTCTGTTTTGCCTCACCTTGGACAGCTTCCACAGAACAGGTGCAATCTTCAAAGGAGTAACTTGAGGTATTCAGATCACAACTTAACATGAAGATACCATCACAGCGACGCATAACAACATATAAATCATAATCGAAGTTAAGTACATAATATTCCAGTTGACCACACAAGGCGAACCCACCCTCAGTGAGTTTGCTAGTGGTATGGACTAATGAAGCTTGCTCAATTTGACCACCACATTCCACAACTATCTACATGCATGAATTAATATCTACTTTACTCTAAGCTCTACTTTAAGATTCTACGTGAATTGGAAGGGCGAAGAAATCTTGCTAGCTACCCACAATAAAAGATGAAACCACAAGCAATGATAACTCTTTTTATTATAGGAGTGTTCACAACAATCTCTTACAAAGCATTCAATTTGAAAACTTTTCTTCCTCTTCCTTTCAATCTATGCTATCAATCTCTCTATGATCTACTCTTTATGCTATTCTCTCTAATCTCTAATCCTATCTATCTATCTCTATTACAAATGAGGGGGGATGCCCCTTTTATAGTTGGCCCAGTCCAACGGACAGCTCAGATTCAATGCCCTAAAAACTACCAGAAAGTGGAGGAGTGGGGTAATAAATGCCCACTCTCTCCCTTTGACCACTATGAGCATTTAATGCCCACTATCATCCAGAAGACCTTCGTCCAGAAACGCATTCCCACTGTTCTTCTCCCTGACAGCAAATTCTATGAATCTGGCCAACACAACTTCAACTTCCTGAACTGAAATGGGTGGAACGTGGTTGAGTTGGAATTCAAGCACCGTGACTGCCTGTCCCTAATGAGTACAAGACTTCTTCCAAGCCTCCAAGGCATCCTAAGTACTTTGAATAATGTTGGAGAAGGTTGAAATGTTCTCAAAGTCCACCTGAGCAAAAGATCTCACATCCGAGAAGAAGGGCCCCAACCTGTTCCTCAGGCCATCTTGCAAAATAAAATATAAACGTTAAAATTCAAACTTAAAAAGAAATCACCTCGAGATGGCCAAAATATGGAGTTAACTTCGAAAATAAGAGCCTTCAGCATTAAAACTTCTAACTCCAAACCTCAAAATTTCTAACTCCAAAGCTCGACACTTTTAGCCATACAACTTATGGCACTTAGAAAAATTTCGCCCAAGCTTGCTCACTTCAGCAACTTCTCAAGACTTTTCTTCTCACTTCCAAAATTACAAATTCGCACGTGCAAATGGTGAGAAGAAATGAAAACTTTGTTCTTTAAATAATTGTGCCCATGAAGAGGGAATGAAGGTCATTGAAAATTTTCTAAGGAAAGGGAAAATAAAACAACAAGGGGTCAAATGCACTCTTGAGGGAGAAGAGGTAAGAAAATTGTCTAAGTTAGAGAAAATGAAAGCTCAAGCCTCCAAATGCGCCCCAAGGAGAAAATGAAAGAAGGCAACTCTAAATGCGCCCAAGGTGATGGGATGGTGAAATATTCTAAGGAGTTGCAAAATCAAAGTGGATCCCTCCAAATGTGCCCTAGAAGAATATGTTGGAGGAGTTAGGCGCTTGATGAATTTCTAACGATGAAAAATGAAGTCACCACCTCCAAATGCGCCCATCATGAAAATGAGAAGATAAAAGCTTTCTAAGGCGTTAAATATAAAAACTCTGAGAACGCCTATGTCAAGGGGAATAAAATTTTAAATGTTGGAGATTTTAAATGGGTTGGATAATTTCCCCATAAATATTTGAGTTAACCAAATGTTACGAGGAGTTAAAAGGGAAACTTTAAATAAATCAAATGATTCCCTTTTGGACATTTAAAATAACGAAGTGTCACCAGGCAGTTGAAGGGGGAAAAATTCCAATTTTGCATGGGAAAGAATCCTCAATTATGAAAAATTCTATGACAGCTGGGTGACAACTCGCCCATCACTTCGCCAAAGTTAGAAAATTACTAAGTAGTGGGAGTGGAGATTTAATGAAGTTGCCAAAATAGACTCCCTCGTGAATTAGCAAGATTCTTTGGCACAATTATTTAAACAACGAAATTTTCATTTCTTCTCACCATTTGCACGTGCGAAATTGTGATTCTGAAAGTGAGAAGAAAAAGTCTTGAGAAGTTGCTGAAGTGAGCAAGCTTGGGCGAAATTTTTCTAAGTGCCAAAAGTTATATTGCTGAAAGTGTCAAGCTTTGGAGTTAGAAATTTTGAGGTTTGGAGTTAGAAGTTTTAATGCTGAAGGCTCTTACTTTCGAAGTTAACTCCATATTTTGGCCATCTCGAGGTGATTTTTGTTTATGTCTGAATTTTAATGTCTATATTTTATTTTGCAGGATGGCTGAAGCAGGTAGAAGAGATGCTGCAGGGGCGAACAAGGCTGCAAATGTTGAAACAAGCAAAGCTAATGTGTCCAAGCAGGCAATAATAAAGAAACTCAGCAAGCCATTTCTTCCTGAATCAAAGTTTACTTCGAAGCTGCGAGGGTTGAGTGACACCAACCTCGATTCATTCAACCTGGGAGCACTCAAGGGACGAATGTATGGACTAGGAGGCCATCCTCCATCAGTCACTACACACCAGATAATGAAAAGTGGAATTTATGCGGCTGTTGGTTTTCCACCAACAATTCAGTGTCCAGAATTAATCATGGAGTGCGCCAACTGTTATAAGCCAGAGCGAAGGACGATTGTTTCTCCTGATGGAAAATTGTTTGCCAACTTCACGCCTGATGCCATTGGGGAGGTGTTTGGGATTCCCACTTCTGATAGGATGGTGTACAAGACAAAGAAAAGAGCTAACAGGATGTATACTACACTTTTGAGAGATGTGTCGGGATGATAAATTAAGTTTGGATGCAGAAATCTAAGCCTCCTCGCACCAAGCTTCCCAAGCAGATTATCTCAAATGATGTGAAGCAAGAGTACTGTGATTTGATAATGATGCTCAGCCGAGTGAACGGAAGTCCTCAATCATTCATCTTTGAGCCATGGATGTTTTATTACATCGGGATTGTAATGGAGGGGAAAGAATGTGTTGACTGGGCAAGGATGATAAGTGACAATCTTGATGAGAATTCAGGAACCTGAAAAGAACGAAAACGTTCTACATGAGCTCATATGTTATATATATGTTGGCTCGGATGACTAAGTACAAAGGGATAACTTACAAAGAGCCAACTGGGTGTGGTCCTGAGCAATTTAAAATCTATGAGGCTTGCCCACAGTTGCACTTGAGCAGCACCGCCAACTACAAACGGGTGAACGATGCCTTCACCATGCACATAGCGAGGACTCTTTAGCAAAGGACTCAGCAAAGAATATCAAAAGAGGCACAGGAGCTGATCGAAGAATACGGATATTGGCTTATCCAATTTCCAAAGTTCACCTATATTAGGCTGTAGGGGTTCACATCGTATCCATACAGATTACCGAGGTACCCCACTGACAGAATGGTTATGTTAGAAGTATCTAGGCAGCTCATCGCCTATAATAAAATCCAGAAGAAAGGAGGATTAGACTTCCCTATCATTATGGGAAATTCAAATAAAGTTTGTCCTTAATTACAGGCAACCAGAGAGGCTGAGGATGAATTGCAATTCTTTCACCTTTCGTACCACACCGGCAGGCAGGATTTTCATCCTTACAATAATATCAGAATGGTACAAGGTGTGGAGTATAGACATAGGGCTCATATTGAAGACTTTTGGGCTAATGTAGTAGATGATGTTGAAGTCAGGAGAAGAATGTTTACCAGGCTACCCCTGAAGATGATTAGAGAGTGAAATTATTCCAGTTCCAGATCAAGTAGATGAGGACGTGAATGTCATGCAATCGGACTATGAGTCAGTGAGAAACACATTGGTCCCACTACCTGATTGGTCAGAGCCAGAAATCACAGACTTGGACACTTTATGCATACCAGTTTTGAAATTCACGAGGAACTAGGTGGAGAGGCATGTGAATAGGCTCAAAAGTAAATCAGTTGCTCTCACTTACAGTCTCATGGGTGACCAGAGGCTGCCATCAACAAAGAAAAGAAAACAGGTTGCCCAAGCTACTGAGCCACGAAGAGAAGTGCAAGTTCAGCCAGTGCCTCAAAGGGTAGAGCAAGCATCACCCATACGATCGCAAACTCGATCTTTGAGTGTGCAGGAGCTTTCACTATTTGGGAGTCAGAGAAATAAATCAAACAAGGAGCAAGAATTTCAGGAGGTGAATCAGCCACCACTCAGGGAGTCAAATAGTTTGAGTGTCAACGCTCCTAGAAGAGAAAGTCGGCAAGAGGAGGAAGAGGAGACGGAAACAGACACTCGCTTCCAGCAAATGATAGAAATAGCATTAGAAGATGAGAATACTACAAGGCAAGAGGCTCGAGGTTCAGAAGAAGATATTCAACAGATGGAGATTGACAAGCCTCAACTGAGGAAGCACGCGAAGAGAAAGCAACTGAGGAGCAGCCCCTCATTATTTGTAATCCACAACGGACGGTGCTCAATTGGCTCACGGAGAGGATGAGAAAAGATCCTGAGGATGACACTGACTCAACGATCGAGATGGATGAATTCCTGAGCAGAATCGGTGGGTCACCCAAAAAGAAGAGAGCCAAAAAATATTCAAAGATAGCAACAGATAAGTCTGGTTCTCACACGCTTCATGTAGCTATTCCTAGAGAGGAATGCGATCAAGATGAGGAGACGCCGGAAAATTATGTGATTATTACTGTTGAGCTAGGCCGCCCCACTAGAGCTCAGATAATTGACGAATGTGACAGCTCCTATCAGGCTCTAAAGGACAGATTGCTCCGTACGGAGGGAAAGTACAAAGAGTTGAAAAGGGCGCATAGGACATTGATCGGATACGTGCAACACTTGGCTCGTCCATGTGGGCAAGAGAATCCAGCAGTTGATCTCCCAGCTGAGCTTTCGAGAGAATCAATCAATGGCTTGGAAGATTTGAAGAGGATGGCTCAAGAGGCAAACAAGTGGGTTGGCAATGTTCGCGTGGAGGCAGAGAAATTTATGGATGATCTCACCTACTCTTTCCAACAGGCCTCCAGCATTCTTGCTCGCATGGAAAATGTTAGCACACACTTATCAGGATATAACTATCCCTCGATTGGCCGCCTTGATGCATATTCCCATGCAAACTCTGGTCGAGGGAGGAGTAATTCAGGAGGGTGATAGGTATGATTTCCCAAGATGGTATTCTTCAACGTTCACTGGCCGAAGCTTCTTTGATACAGCACAGGCGAAGTTAGTTAGAGTTAGGAAAGCTATGGGAAACATACAGGAAGGAGTCTTAAACACACTCGAAGCCTTATTTGCTAAAAGGCTGACTCCAGAGGGGATAATTGTAGATGGCCTAAGGAGCAGGTTGGAGCCCTTCTTCTCAGATGTGAGATCTTTTGCGTAGGTGGACTTTGAGAATATTTCAACCTTCTCCCACATTATTCAAAGTACTCAGGATGCCTTGGAGGCTTGGAAGAAGTCTTGTACTCGGCAGGGACAGGCAGTCACAGTAATTGAATTCCAGCTCAACCACGTTCCACCCATTTCAGTTCAGGAGGTTGAAGCTGTGTTGGCCAGATTCGTAGAATTTGCAATCAGGGAGAAGAACAGTGGGAACGCGTTTCTAGACGAGGGTCTTCTGGATGATAGTGGGCATTAAATGCTCATAGTGTTCAAAGGGAGAGAGTGGGCATTTATTACCCCACTCCACTTTTTGGCAGTTTTTAGGGCAGAGTCCTAACTAGGGCTTAAGTGGCTCAATTTGAGCCCTTCATTGTAATTGAATTTGAGTCGTTTGTTGGACTAGACCAACTATAAAAGGGGCATCCCCCCTCATTTGTAATATATAGATAGATAGATAGGATCAGAGAGTAGAGAGAATAGCATAAAGAGTAGATCATAGAGAGATTGATAGCATAGATAATTAGATTGATAGGAAGAGGAAGGAAAGTTTTCAAATTGAATGCTTTGTAAGAGATTGTTGTGAACACTTCTATAATAAAAAGAGTTGTCATTGCTTGTAGTTTCATCTTTTATTGTGGGTAGCTAGCGAGATTTCTTCGTCCTTCCAATTCACATAGAATCTTAAAGTAGAGTTTAGAGTAAAGTAGATATTAATTCATGCATTTAGATAGTTGTATAATGTGGTGGTCAAATTGAGCAAGCTTCATTAGTCCATACCACTAGCAAACTCACTGAGGGTGGGTTCACCTTGTGTGGTCAACTGGAATATTATGTACTTAGCTTCGATTATGATTTATATGTTGGTATGCGTCGTTGTGATGGTATCTTCATGTTAAGTTGTGATCTGAATACCTCAAGTTACTCCTTTGAAGATTGCACCGGTTTTGTGGAAGTTGTCCAAGGTGAGGCAAAGCAGAGCTTGGTTTAAGTTTGCAAGAGTTGATCTCCACGTCCCGCGCTTAGAGTAGACCATAGCTTTCCTTAGTCCCTGCATCCATTTAAATTCAGCATTTTCTGGTTAGTTTAGGAACTCGAGCTTCATTGATAAATCTTCCAAATCTTGAAAGTCCTTTCGAGTAAGCAATCACGTAAGTCCCCTTGAAATACCAGCAAATCACATCAAACCAACTGAGTCTATGTCCACTGCATGAAGAAACCTTGGAGTTGAATTCATGATCTTTCACAATCTTAGCATGCAGGATATTTTAATCAAGAGAGAATGGAGTAGCCGTTGGAAACTTTATTTTGTGTTGGTGTGGTCATCTTTAATGTTGTGACCTTTTCACACATCACCCCTTTCAAAATGGGTACCCCCTAATTTTTGCTCCATTCTGGTCTTTTGGCTTTGGTTTTGGGTTGTTTTGCGGCTCTCTCTCTTTCTTCTTTGTGATTTTTTCGGGTATGTACCTATCTTTTGGCCTAATTTGGAATGTTGGCTAAGTCTGAAGTGCGTTTTGATAGATTAGGGTTTCATTCTTCAGGCTTGTTTGAGGTCAAATTAAGTTGGCAAATTGAAATCTGAGCTTGGCATTGCAATCTGGAGACTTCAGGCAGGTTCCCATTAAAATTTCACTAAATTCTGACAACTTACTATTTTTAGTAAGTACTCAATTTGGGGCTTTTTCCTTAGGACTTTTGAAATTCTGACTGTTGCACCATGTTTATAACCTTTTAGAGGGCTTGCATGCAAAATTTGAGCGAATTCTGACAACTTTCTATTTTTAGCAAGTCCACTTTTGGCTGATATGGTGTAACCGGAACAACTCCAGCACTTCAGCTTTCAGAACAGATCAACATGCAACGAGAACAGCATCGAACGGAGGTCTACACAAGCACATGCAATGAAATTAGGGTTTCCTACTTCCGTGCCTAAAATGAAGGGCAAAACGCGAGAAAAACTGAAAACCGATGTATCCCACTACGATCAGTATCCTTCAAGGAATCTACTGGTAAAATTTGAGCACATTTCGCATACTTACTATTTTTAGTAAGTCACTTCCAAAACGGGGCTAAAAATAGCAGGTGAACACACAGGGCAGGTGTGAACAGGTTCGTCAAGTGATGAGGACCAGGTTGGGCAAAAAAATCAAGTCTTGAGAAGTTGAAAAGTCATGGAAATCTCCAGATCTGTAGAAGTTACTATAAATGGAAAGCAAGGGCAGGCAAGACAAAAATTAGCTAAGTGTTCAAAATCCCCTCGTATACACGAGAGTACATATCGACTATATTTGGAATGAGGATCTTCACAAAATGGCTAAGGCATGGAAATTCAAAGCAACACCTTCAAAATGCGCCAAAGGCAAGATGAGGATGAGGGTTGAGAATATTCTAAGGCATAGAGAAAACAAAGCTCACCCCCTCAAAGGCGCCCATGGTACAAGGATGGCATGAAATTTCGCTAAGTGTTGGAAGCCTCTCGACACTATGTAGAGCATGCGCCCAAAGAAGAGGAAGTGGAGATGCAAAATTTTCTAAGTGGTGAAAAATCAAAGTAGACACCCTCAAATGTGCCCAAGAGAGGACAAGAAGTTGGAAATTTGTCTAAAGCAATGAAAGTGAAACTACAACTCCTCAAATGCGCCCTAGGATGCTCAGGTGGAAATTGTCTAAGGGGTGAAAACGAAAGCACAAGGGGTCATATGCGCCCAATGAAGAGGATAGAGTGACCATTGGAAACTTTATTCTGTGTTGGTGTGGTCATAAAACACCCGTCAACAGAATTGGCGCTAGAAGGAGGGTTGAACGGGAAATCTTTGCTCCACCACCTTTGTATCATCCATATGCTTGCCTCCTCCTCCTAACGCAACAAAATTGGCGCTAGAAGGAGGGCTTTGAAGTAGAGAAGGTTATAAAGAATTTTATTGGAGAAGAGTATCATGAATCAAGATGGTGTTACCGCATAAAGGTATATTCCCAATATTGCAGCCGAATTTAGGATCCAACGATGATCAGGAGGATATTCTTTCGGGTTTGAACAATCTTGTGTGGAAATTGAAGAGAAGCGCAGCTGAGTATATGCGAGCGACCTTTGTGTTAGAAGAGGAAAAAGAAAAGTCTATTCAAATTCAAGTTGCTATTGAAAGAGATTTGCTTAATCAAAGACAACCACTCTCCCCCGCACGTCGCCAATAGAAGAAGTAGCTACATCTTGGAGCGTATTAGTTCATTCTTGCCAGACAAGTTTAAAAGAATTTTGAGATCTACACCCAGTTCATCCAAGGATTTTGTGGAGTTAGAGTTACCTACTAGAGCAAGGCAAAGGAAGAAAGAAGTTCCATCAAGTGAAGAGGTGCCAAGCGGAGAAGAAATTTCAAATTTATTCAGAACTCCACCTAGCGTTTCAAGGTTTGCTCAACCAAGATCAGTTCAAGCTACCGTGCCGGTGGTTATTCAGCAACAACAACCAATCCAAGCGATGGCTCAGTCGGCCCCTAATGGTGCTACTTGATTGGTCACCAACCCGTCTCCGCTAGAATTTAATGATTACCACGACATGTCGAAGAACCGAAGAACTTTTGCACCAAGTTCCATGTCAATGATGTTAACCGCACTACTAAGGACCACATTAAGATGTTTGAAGATCACCTACGCAATAGGCAGATTGCATATGGAGATGTGGCTTGCCGACTATTTCCATATTCTTTGGGAGAGGAAGCTCATTATTGGTTCATTCACCTACCGGTTGGATCAATAAGGTCATGGGAGCAGATGAAAGACGCATTCATTGGAAAGTTTGGTATACCTATTACTCCTATTGAACTTTATCGTCAATTTGTGGAAGTGAGAAGGCAGGACAAAGAGCCCATTCACGCATTCAACAATAGGTTTCAGAAGGCTCTCACAAGATTGTGTTCTCCTTATGTCATTGGTGGCACTCAAGAAAACTACTATTCAGCCTTGGATCCTTTGACTGTGATGTTTGTGAGGCAAGCTCACCTCGCTCCGGCTAATATGAACCAAGCCTATGCTAAGGCTGTTGAAGTAAGTCAGAACATGGGGCAAAACATAACTGGGCCCTCACTATATACCGGCCTAACTACAACAAACAATCAAATGCAAACATTCGGCTCGACATGGAATCAACAAGTTCCAATGTTAAATCCGATTCCTCAGCCAACTTATCAAGCAGTGGCACCATCAAATCAGTTAGTTCTCCACCCTATGATGCCTTTGTCCCAGGCACAAGCAACACAGCCGGCTTATCTCCAAGGCACAGTGCCACCAGCAAAAACCCAAGAGGAGAGGGATGAAATAAAAGAATTGACAGAGCAAGTGAAAAAGTTGTCACCTGAGGTGACTTACCTCAGAAATCAAAACAATCAAATTCAAGCTATGCAGCAAAGTTACTAAGCACATCAAGGTGCTAACCGAGGATATCAAAATAATCCTCCTAGTCATCAAGATACCCATCAAGGATACAACCGGGAAAATAGTCATGGGTATAGAAATAATAACCAGGGATTTCAAAAGAGATCCTGGAATACAGGACCTAATAATGGGGGTGTCCCTTCACCGCTAGACAATCCGCCACCCCCCAAGAACTACCCTGCAGATAGAGTCTACTTGGCTGAGGCCGCCTTGTCAGGATGGTGTAGGCTACATAACACCAATCAGCACTCTAAGCTTCAATGCCATGAATTCCAAGTTGCGGCTGAGACTTTTAAGAGAGAAGCGAAGAATACGAAGGCCACAGAGAATCCTCCAATTACGAGATATGAGTTGGTCTCGGCACCCTGATATGATCAAGCGTTGATCTTAGAAGATTTCAAGTTCCCACCTGAGTTTTAGAGTTATACGCCGCCACCAGTTAATCAAAAGTTTCCGCCTGCTCCGGCAAATGGTCCCGTGGGGATGCCAGAGTTTCAAATGCCTTCGGAAGCTCATGCCACGTACGCATCACCAGAAGAGCCTCTCAGAAGAGATGGTTATAGTTTCCCGCCCCCCAACAATAGTGTCTTGGTAGAAGGAATAAGAGAAGTACAAGCTCTTCAGTCAACTGGAAATGGAGCTCCAAGAGTTTATCAGAGGAACTATCCACAGAATGAACCTCTGACTACATCAACGCCTCCAAATAATTTTACAACTCCCCCACATCCAAATGCAAGTAACGCTCTGAGTTTACCAAGAGATTCTCCAGAGTACAGACAGCAAAATGCAACGCCAGGCAGAAGTGGACAACAAGCTACTCAACAACCTGTTTACCAAGCTGAACGCAGACAGAAGGGAAATTCTCCTAGAGCAAATGTGAAGAAGCTTAGCTCCTACTTGTTGGAAGAATTCAAGAAGATAAAGGTTAGTCTGCCCCTCTATGAGCTGATGAAGATTCCAGAGATTAGGGACACTCTTTTGGGAATTTTGAATGAAACTCCTATCATGAGAAGTACTTCCCAAGAAATACCCAATGCACCCAGAAATCCTCCTGTTGTCACACAGTCTTGTCCCGCACATAACACGAATGTGGTACAGGATGAGCCCGGGACACCCTTTAACACTTGGGAAGCTCAACAACGGTCTCAAAATTTTGAAGGTATGGTGCTAGATTCTTCAAACACTTCTGGAAAGACCGAGATAGAGAGGAGTGCTCAGCCTGACGCTACCGTAGAATGGAAACTAAATTCAAAAGATATTGCTCAAGACAATCAAGTTTAGTTGAACAGAAAAGATGAGAAAATAGATAATTTGGCAGATGAAAGAGGAAAGTCAGTGGTGTTTTATCAGGGGAAAGATGAACCAGCCCTGTTCCTAGTTTCTGTCAAAAATTTTGAAAAGTTTTTACACAACTGTTTGATCGATTCCAGTGCATCAAGTAATGTTATGCCTCTGAAGGTATGTGAGAGGTTGGGTTTAATCCCGCTCCACACCAACAAGAAGGTGACTCAGCTGGATAAGACTGAAGTTCCAGTTACGGGAGAATTGAATAATACTCATATGCAGCTAGCAGCCGATCCCAAAATTCAGAGTTGTATTGACATATCAGTTGTGGATATACCAGATGGTTACGGCATGTTGTTGAGCAAAGATTGGTCTAGAAAGCTAAATGGATACATTTTGAATGACTTCTCTCACATGTGGTTACCTTGGAGAGGGATTCCAAATCAGATAAAAGTTGAAAGCGCACCACGACTCAAGCTGATGATCACCGAATATGGTGAAGACGATGAGATTTTATCTATGGAAACCGATTTGGGCTCATATAAGCCCTTTAAGCAAGAGGTCCTTATGTTACAAAGTTCGAACAAAGAAAGACTTCTAGAGGATGCATCTGCTTCTACTAAAGTATTGATTGAAGATGATTCAAGTGAGAGTGAAGGAATGTTCGAAAATTTCAGAAATTTTGTGTTAAAGAACGTAAAGCAAGAGATAGAATTGGGAAAAGATGCCTCTATCAAAAATTTGTTACTACCCAATTGGTGTAGAATTCACGAGGCTTTCCATTTAGAAATCACATGTGCTATGTGCAGGATCGCCGTAGAGCAGGTTTCAAAGATGGTTCCGCAAGTCTCTTTAGTAGAAGAACATGAAGAAGTTAATAAAAGAGAAGGCTCTTCCGTGGAGAAATTAGTGAAGGATGAGAAAATCAAGCCAATAATGGAAAAGAACATTCCAGAAGCATGTGATCGAAAGGATGCACATAGCCAACCTCCTAGTACTCACATGGAAAATCAAGTATGGACCTTGAGATTTGATGGATCAAAATCTAAGAAGGGAAATGGAGCTAGATTTGAGCTTATTAGCCCAGTAGGAGAAGCATATTTAGGTGCTTATAGACTCCAATTCTCCTGTACTAACAATGTCACTGAATATGAATCGTTGATTCATGGGTTGATCCTCGGAATTGAGAAAGGAGCCAAAATTGTGCATGCCTATGGAGACTCAGATATAGTGGTCCGCCAAGTAAGGAAGCAGTATGCTTGTCATGATAAGAGATTAGGCCGTTACCGTAACAGAGTCTGGGACTTGATCGAGAGCTTCGATGCATTCAACATCAAGAAGGTTTACCAGTCCAGAAATCCAGTTGCCAACTCTCTCGCGCAAGCGGCTAGTTCGTTGGAGCCCTTAGCCATGGAGGGTTTGAAAAAGTTTACAGTGGAATTGATCTCTACACCCTCAATCCCTGACAATATAAATAATTTTCAAGTGTTTGATGATGACAAGCAGATTCTAGATTTCCTAACATGCACGCGTGTGTTCAAGGCGCAAATCATAGATGAAGAAGAAACTGAAGAAGTAGAATTTGATGCCGAAAGGATCTTGAATTTAAAGACGAATGATATTCCCAGAGGTATGGTTGAATTAGAAAGGCTTTTTGACCCCAACAGATTGAGTAGAAATCAAAGAACTCAAGGAAATGAATGCGAAGCCATCAATTTGGGGACCGTTGGACAAATGAAGAATGTTTTTGTTGGTAAGGTTTGTACACCAGAAGAGAAACAAGGTATCTTACAGGCTATGAAAGAATTCGCGGATGTGATAGCCTAGGGTTATGAAGATTTGAAAACGTATGACACTTCCTTGATCACACACACGATCCCATTAAAGCCAGGAAGTAAGCCATTCAGACAGAGGCAGAGGCCCGTGAACTCATTGCTGGAACCATTAATTTATCAGGAAGTCAGAAAGCTTCTTTCAGCTCGGATCATCTTTCCGGTAAGACACTCGACGCGGGTCGCCAACCTAGTCCCAGTGAGAAAGAAGAATGGTGAAATAAGGTTGTGAGTTGATTTCCGTAATTTGAACAGAGCGTCCGAAAAGGATAATTATCCCTTGCCCTCATTGGATGAAGTGTTGCAGATTGTTAACGGCTCCCAGATGATGTCCTTCCTAGATGGCTACTCCGAATACAACCAGGTGATGGTAGAAGAAGCAGACAAACTGAAGACAACCTTCACCACCAAGTGGGGAACTTTTGCGTACAAAAGAATGCCTTTTGGCCTAATCAATGCCAGAGCCACATTTCAACGAACCATGGACATTGCTTTCCGGGATTTAGTTGGAAGATGCATAATCATATATATGGATGATTTGACTATGTTTTCCAAAAGAAGAAAATACCACATTAAAGATCTGAGAAAAAATTTCCAAAGATGTAGAAGGTATGGCATTTCTCTCAATCCAAAGAAATGCATGTTCGATGTTACCTGAAGGAAGGCTATTGGGACATGTTATTTCAGAAAAGGGAATCTCAATCTATCCAGATCATATTGAAGCAATTTTGAAGATTGGTTTGCCAAGAAGCCAGAAAGAGTTGAGATCATTCTTTGGCAAGATTAATTTTGTGAGGAAGTTTATAACCGGGTTTGCAGAGATCGTAAGACCATTGAATGAAATGTTGAAAAAGGATGTGAAGATTGATTGGACTCCTCAAGCTAGAAGAGCATTTGATGAAATCAAGCAAGCGATAGTGGACGCCCCAGTGTTAGTCAACCCGGATTATTCCAAGTTGTTTTATTTATACTCCTTTGCTTCAGAACATACTTGCGCAGCAATGTTGACCCAAAGGACAATGGAAAGAGATGAGCATCCGATAGCTTTCATGAGTGCACCTCTTAAGGATGCAGAGTTGAGGTATCCTAGTGTAGAGAAACAAGCCTATGCTTTGGTGAAGGCGGTTAAGAAATTTAGGCACTACATCCTAAGGAGCAAGGTTTATGCTATAGATCCAGATGCAATAGTGAAGACACTATTGATGCAGAATGAACTAGGAGAGAGAAGAGGCAAGTGGGTCACCACTTTGCAAGAATACGATATGGAGATACACCCTATGAAGCTATTCTGAGGGCAAGCTCTAGCACAAACAATTGCAATGGCTGGACCCGTGCTTGTACAGCAGACATATGTATTGGAAGAAGTGTCTCTGAGAGAATGGTACGATGACACCATTTATTATTTGTTAAATCATAGATGCCCTACTCATTTGAATTTGGTGCAACGAAGAGCCTTAAGGATGAAGAGCCAGAGGTTCATGCTTCAAGGGTTGGTGCTTTATAGAAGAAATCATGAAGGAATTTATTTGAGATGTGTAGGCAGAGAGGAAGCCAAGCAGCTTATGGAGCATTTTCATGAGAGATTTGGAACAGGACACGGAGGCAATTTAGCCACAGCTCATCAAATTTTGAGGGCTGGATATTATTGGCCTACACTCTTTAAAGATGCTTACGAACATGTGAAGGCTTGCCATATTTTCCAGACAGCTGCAGATAGAGGGAAGAATCCAGCCATGCCTTTGCAGCTAGTGATTGAAGTCAGGCCATTTGCTAAATGGGGACTGGATTTTATTGGGATGATTAATCCACCTTCCTCGGCACAACACAAGTACATTTTGACAGCAATAGATTATTGCACCAGGTGGAAAGAGGCTCAAGCTCTTAAGCTTTGCACGACAGACGTGGTGATTAAGTTCATTGAAGAGAATATTATTACAAGATTTGGATGCCCCCATGCTTTGGTTTGCGACAATGGTCCAACTTTTTCATCTCTGATGTTTTCTAACTGGGCATTTGAATATGGGATCACTTTAAAATTCTCTTCCAACTATTATCCGCAAGGGAATGCACTTGCAAAGTATACAAATAAGAATTTATTGAATGCTATTAAGAAGTTACTGGATAAGAACCCCAAGGATCGGCATACACAGCTGAGATTTGCTTTATGGGCAGACAGGACTAGAACGAAGAATTCTTTGGGAACATCTCCCTATCATTTTGTCTATGGACAGGACCCCGTCTTCCCAGTTCAGCTGAGGATCCCAACTCTTCAGTTCATTCAAGAATATCTCGAAGGAGAGGACCGAATTCAAACCAGGTTGTCCCGGTTGATGCATTTAGAGGAGAAGAGAGATGAAGCTTTGGAGAATTTGGCTAAGCATCAAGGAGTTGTGAAGAGATGGTTCGACAAGCAAGCTAAGGTCAAGTCCTTCAGGATTTCCAACTTGGTCTTATGTTGGGACAAGGCCCACGAAAAGAAAGGTGATCATGACAAGTTCGACAAGTTATGGCTGGGCCCTTATCAGATTTCTGAGATCCTGGGAGATAATGCATTCAAGTTGAGGACACTGACAGGAGAGCATATCCCATTGCCAATCAATGGGCAATTCCTCAAGCATTATTTCCAAGCATAGGTTCCCTCCTGGGACCTACTTTGTATATAGTTAGATTAGATTGCTTCTTCCGTTTTCCTTTTTGGTTTTGGTTTGTTCTGTTTTGGTTTTGGTTTGTTCCGTTTTGGTTTTGGTTTGTTGCCCTTCGGGTTTTTGGTTTGGCGTTTCTCCCCTTGAGTTGTCTGCTCAAGTGGTTTTCGTTTGGGTTTGGAATGGGCAAAGATTTTGGGTTTCCCGTTGCGAAGGGGGTGATGATGTTTTCCTTACACAATTTGGTTTCTTACCATTGGGCTTTGTGGACTTGTGAAATTTTTGAAAAGCCAAGGTCGTTTTCCCCTTGTCATCATCCGATTTCGAAATAAGCTCAACTCGGGAGGTTAATTAGTTGTTTTGTCTTAACACATGAGTCTAAGATCATAGTGCCCTACCTGTTCAACAACTACTCTGAGTCATTTTGACTTCTTGGGAGAGGCTACGACAAGTGAAAATTTTACGTCTTGCTTCAATGCCACTACAATTCTCAAACCCATTGGAAGCTTCACTACTTACCAGCCAATTGTGGAATTGACGGAAAATCAGTATGAAAGAAAAGACAAGATGTGCTAAAAAGAAATATCTGAAAAAGAACAATGAAAGAAATATTATACTTTGAATATTGGTTTTGGGAACATAAGGATAACTCCACCGGGGCTATGGATGCCTAACCAACAGTGGAGCAATATTTGTGAGAATTGTAGCGACAACCTCGTCGGGGCTATGGACGCCTGACTGGCAGCGAGGCAATATCTAGGATGCTTTTGAAGTTAAGATACTTATATAGCTTGTCATGGCAAATTCCAAGGGTCAAGATGGTTTAGAGATGGAATGAATGCATACACTCAGAAGATCTTGGATTAAGGTTTTTTGGTCCAATATCGGATTCTTCTCCCCTTTTAAGTAAGTTCCCTCTCTGTATGATGGTTCGGGAAATAGCTGAGGTTCTATTCTTAAAGTGTTTTTCAACACTTTCCTGTGGAATCGCCAAATGTTGTGACCTTTTCACACATCACCCCATTCAAAATGGGTACCCCCTAATTTTTGCTCCATTCTGGTCTTTTGGCTTTGGTTTTGGGTTGTTTTGTGGATCTCTCTTTGTTCCTTGTGATATTTCCGAGGATGTACCTATCTTTTGGCCTAATTTGGAATGTTGGCTGTCTGAAGTGCGTTTTGATAGATTAGGGTTTCATTCTTCAAGCTTGTTTGAGGTCAAATTAAGTTGGCAAATTGAAATCTAAGCTTGGCATTGCAATCTAGAGGCTTCAGGCAAGTTCCCATTAAAATTTCACTAAATTCTAACAACTTACTATTACTCAATTTGGGGCCTTTTCCTTAGGACTTTTGAAATTTTGACTGTTGCACCATGTTTATAACCTTTCAGAGGGCTTGCATGCAAAATTTGAGCGAATTCTGACAACTTTCTATTTTTAGCAGTTCTATTTTTAGCAAGTCCACTTTGGCTGGTATGGTGTCACCAGAACAACTCCAGCATTTCAGCTTTCAGAACAGAGCAACATGCAACGAGAACAGCATCGAATGGAGGTCTACAAAAGCGCATGCAATGAAATTAGGGTTTCCTACTTTCGTGCCTAAAATGAAGGGCAAAACACGAGAAAAACTGAAAACCGATGTATCCCACTACGATCAGTATCCTTCAAGGAATCTACTGGTAAAATTTGCGTGCATTTCGCATACTTCCTATTTTTAGTAAGTCACTTCCAGAATGGGGCTAAAAATAGCAAGTGAACACACAGGGCAGGTGTGAACAGGCTCGTCAAGCGATGAGGACCAGGTTGGGCAAAAAAAATCAAGTCTTGAGAAGTTGAAAAGTCATGGAAATCTCCAGAGCTTCAGAAGTTACTATAAATAGAAAGCAAGGGCAGGCAGGACAAAAATTGGCTAGGTGTTCAAAATCCCCTCCTATACACGAGAGTACATATCGACTATATTTGGAATGAGGATCTTCGCAAAATGGCTAAGGCATGGAAATTCAAAGCAACACCTTCAAAATGCGCCAAAGGCAAGATGAGGATGAGGGTTGAGAATATTCTAAGGCATAGAGAAAACAAAGCTCGCCCCCTCAAAGGCGCCCATGGTACAAGGATGGCATGAAATTTCGCCAAGTGTTGGAAGCCTCTTGACACTAGTTAGAGCATGTGCCCAAAGAAGAGGAAGTGGAGATGCAAAATTTTCTAGGTGGTGAAAAATCAAAGTAGACACCCTCAAATGCGCCCAAGAGAGGGAAGAAGACTTGAAGAAATGCCTAAGTCATAAAATGAGAGTAGAACCCTCTAAATGCGCCCAAGAGAGGACAAGAAGTTGGAAAATTGTCTAAAGCAATGAAAGTGAAACTACAACTCCTCAAATGCGCCCTAGGATGCTCAGGTGGAAATTGTCTAAGGGGTGAAAACGAAAGCACAAGGGGTCATATGCGCCCAAAGAAGAGGATAGAGTGACCGTTGGAAACTTTATTCTGTGTTGGTGTGGTCATAAAACACCCATCAACACGTCTGAGGCTTTGAACTCTCATATCTACATTGGGATAAGGTATTACGCAAGCAATCACTCTTTACAGTAAACTGAATCTTAGGATTGCCAAGGAGGAGGAACCCCTATTCGAGGTGTAGGCTGGGAAGTAGCTCGCTAGAAACAACAAATAACGATGAAATGGCTAACAGGGTTCCTGAGGAGGTGACAACACCTGTCCAAAGTGTAGGCTAAAATACAAATCATTACACAACATCAAATGACAATCATTAACATCAAAATACCCAAGGAGGTGACGGCATCTGTCTAAAGGGGAGATTGAAACAATAGATTGTAAGAACAAGACGTTGATAGAACCTTTATTTGCTACACAAAATTGTTGCACCATTGTGCCAACAAGTTTGCAAGTCTATATTTGTTCACTCTTGGATGCGAGTTATTTGGCACCAGAAAACTGTTGGCGTTTCAATTAGCACCTTTGGAGTGCTTATTGGAAACGGACAGCTATGCACAGTGTGTGATGACTGATCTTCAAATTATGGAGGGGAAGCTCCCTCTTGTTTGTTGATGTTTGCGTAAAAGTAAAACGGACTAAATGTTCCTATCTTTTTTACTCAACAGGCAAGACACAAGGGTGCATAAACACAATGCGTTGTAGCTAAGGTTTTCTCAAGTTTCTGCAGATCCTAACTACAACTAGGCTAACTTCTAGTTTATCATATCTCCTCAAGATAAACAGAGCATGAGGGCATAGGAGTGGGAATGCATTGGTTGGATCACTTGGATCAACCGTCTCTTCAGAATGCGTCTGAGGCTCTGAACTCTCAGATCTACGCTAGGATAAGGTATAACGCAAGCAATCACTCTTTACAGTAAGTTGAATCTCAGGATTGTCAAGGAGGAGGAACCCTTGGCCGAGGTGTAGGCTGGGAAGCAACTCACTGAAACAACAAATAACAATGAAATGGCTAACAGGATTCCTGAGGAGGTGACAACACCTATCCAAAGTGTAGGCTGAAATACAAATCATTACACAACATCAAACGACAATCATTAACATCAAAATACCCAAGGAGGTGATGGCACCTATCCAAGGGGGAGATTGAAACAATAGATTGTAAGAACAAGATGTTGATAGAACTTGAAAATTTTGATCAAATTGCATGTGCCTTTTGATTTATTTCTTCAAACTTTCTCAACGAATTACAAAGATTCGGGACAGCAAAGGTACGAAATCATACACAATTGCGATCAAATCAAATAACTCTCGTCCAAGAGTGAACAAATATAGACTTGCAAACTTGTTGGCACAATGGCATAGCAATTTTGTGTAGCAAATAAAGGTTACAAAATAATGAGCAAAGGCTCTTATTTATAGAAGCTCAAAGGAGTAGACAACCCTAAAATCTCCTTGAGTTAACAATTAGTTCTTGCCAATCTGCAAGATTTATTCCTATGTCTAAATGTAGGTGACCTAGTAGTTAACTGGAAAGCTACTTCAATTAACTGAAACTAAACTAAAAGTCAACTCCAATGTACGAAGTGCCTCCAAAAATAGAGATCCACAATTAGTGGAGATCTAGAAATAGACATCCATAATTATTGGAATCTAACATGCATGGTCAGTGGGACAATGAGTTAACTTGGAATGAGGCATCAAGTTAACTCCTGCTTGTCATTAATGCTATTTTGGAGGGTAGGACGTCCCAACTGGGTGTTTCATACATCACCTTTGGTCAACAATTCTTCTAACCATTTATTGACTTCTTCATACGGAGATCGTCACATGCCTCAACTGTCAGTGTTAGGCTGTCAGCAACTTGATGTATGTATCTCCTTCATTTCGTTTCCCTTAGGAGGGTTACTCCTTGTCTTTTTGTCTGTGTTTCCACTTTGACGTTGAAGGTAGTGTAGTTTTAACCGGTGGCGGCTCTGTATTGGGAATGACTACCTTCCGCGTTCTTTTGCAACTTTACGTTTCTGACGTTTTCCTTGATCTTTCTCAATGGAAGAGTGTTGTATGATGAAACCACAAAGTTTGACTGCCAACACTACAGCCGTGAGAAATGCACACAAACTCGCTACATACACAAAATTCCAACGGTTACAATCCTCTAAACTGGCCTTGGAAGACCATCAGATATACGAGGTGAAACCATTATGGAACCTATGGACTTGTGTGTCTATGCTTGTCAATCTGTCCAAATAGAACTCTAGGTGTGCCCCACGCAGATCGGTGATAGCCATTTTCAGGAAATCATAGAGTAAGACCATTTTGGCCTTGTATTCGTCTTGCGAGAACTGCATTCTGAAAACCTTGAAGATTAACTGTGCACACGACACTGTTCAGACAACTTTTTCTGGAACTGCTAAAAATAGCCTCGCTTGGGAAACTTTTTACGAAAAATTTTGAGACATGGGTTTTGTTGAAAATAATTTTCTAAACAAACCCAGATCATCAGAAATTTGAAAAGATGAATTTTTCTATGACATGCAAGAGCTCTTCAGTGGCAGAGGCAGGGAGGCACCAGAAAATGATTTTTCCCGAAAAAATCCAACACATGGGTTTTGTTCATGCTTTAGAGCTGAACAAACCCAGTTTGTCTGTTTTTCAAAATTATGAATTTCCAGAAACCCTAAAAAATAGGGGCAGCAGGACTACTTTTCTGGAAAAATTTAACATGTGGGTTTTGTTGAAAAAGTAGTGTTGATCATACCCAATTGGTCAGATCTGTGATTATCTATTGTTTTCTTGGACATGCAAGAAGATCTAAGACAAGGAAAGAGGAAAAAGACAAGAAGAAGATTGTAAGTTATCGGCTGTCTTTCTGGAAGAATTATGCCTTTTGATGCAACCTCTGATAAATGGTCCCTCTGTGCAATAGATCTTCAAAAATATGAAGAACGGTGAAATTACCTCTGTCAGATCTTCAAAAAACGTTGGAGAAGAAAAATATATGTTCTTGAGCTCCTCAACTTGCAAAGAAAAAATGAAGAATGGATGCCTAGATGCTTTGATATGTCAATTTGGAGTTGTAAGCATCAATTGGGCGTCCAAATCCTAATTGGGGAGTTAATATGCCTGATTAGGAGTTCACTAAAGCAAATTCCACCAATTTTGGGATGTTTTAGCCATGTAAAAGCCTTCAAAATAGTCAACTTCAGTCAATTGAGCCTTATTTTGACTTTAGGCATCCATTTGAAGAGTTGAATACTTTTTCATTATTATTTTCATGGTGAAATGCCTCCATTCGATCCTTGATCCTGGTTGCTCAGTTGATCTTGAAGTGTAGCTAACAGATGCATTGTTGAGATGGAACAACTCTGATGAAGTGTGCCTGGGAGCTGCAAAGGTCAAAACCTGAGTCTGGTGCTTCTGATTCTTGGGCGCCTTTTCCCAAGAAGGTGCTTTTTTTTCCACCAGACTTAGTCAATTTTCTTAAGTGTTCTTCAATTCCTCCAATTTGATCTTCCATGCTCTGATCTGAGATCTTTGTCGGCTGATGAGTCTGATGATCTTGCTGAAACGTGGGATGGATAACCAGTTCAGTCCCGGAAAGGATGACTGGTTTCGTGAATCTTGAAAGTTGGTTTAGGTACTTCAAAAACATGGGCGCCCCTAGCTTGCAGGGGCGCTTTTGACTATTTGACTTATGATTTTCAACTTGCAAGCTTCCACGATCGGTCCCAGTTTGATCTCTGTCATCAGATGTTGGATATGTTTGTTGTCTTCGCTGACGATGTCATTGTTGAGATTGATCACAATGGAGAAGATCATCCTGGAGGTCACTGAGCTTACAGACTACATCTGATTGCCCAAAAAGTTGGGCACCTATTCTCAGCAAAGGCACTTTTCCTTGACACTTGTTCAATTTCTCCATGCTTTTCATTCAGCCTTCACCTTTGGTGTTTTCTGTTTGATCTCTGCCTATGAATGCTTGATAGGTCCTATGAACGTGCAATTGGATTGATCGAGAAGCTGAGAGGGAGCTGAACAAATGCCTTGTAGAAAGCAGTTGTTGAAGACCTCATCAGGTGACTCAAAATGAAGGGCGCCCTTGGCCAACAGGGGCACTTTTGCCTTGATGTGCATTGATTTTCCCTCCATTTTGCATGCTTGAATGATTAACAACTGTTGTCATCTGACATGTCTCGTAGGCTGGCGAATAGGTTCACTGTGAGGCTGAGTTGATGCTGGAAAGATCACATGAAGATGGGCATGTTCAACAACTGACATCTGGAGCATCTAATTCAAGGGCACCCCTGGTCAGTAGGGGCTCTTTTTTTATGTTTTGACTGCTATCTTTGATGCTATTTGCCTTCAACATCTTTTGTCTTTGCCTCCGTTGTCGGTGATCGATGAATCAGGTGAACCTGCTTGATGATGTGTTGGAAAGCCAGCAGAATTACGAAGGAGATGACTATCTTGGCAAGACTTGATGACTGCCTTTGACCTCTTGAAGTCATGGGTGCCCCTAGTTAGCAGGGGCTCTTTTGACTGCAGCTTCATCATTTCCTTTAAGATCTTCATCCCTTTGCACTTCACGTTTTACCATTGTAGCTCGATTGACTTGATCACCGTTGTCGACGATGCAAACACGTGCATCTTAGCAATCATCTTCACCATGCTGCATGTACAAGTGTTGGAAAAATGACTAAGGCGTTCAACTACACAGCCTCCTTGGTAGCAAAGCGTTCATTTTCCAGACATAGTCAAGTTTCAGCATTTTTCACTTTTGAAAATCCCCTCTGTTGCAAAGCAACTTTTCAAGCATTTCCACCATAGATTCCTTGTTGAAGCTTTTGAAGCTTAGATTTTGCCACCTGGTACTGGCCATTCTGCTATTAATGGCTGCGGAAGTCCTAGTTTTCTTCCTGAAAAATGAAAATAGACCCACCAAAGTAAAATATATTTTTTGATGATTCTGACTTGACCAGTGTGATCGTGAAGTCAAATTATCCTATCAAAATCATTTTCAATCATTTCTAGGAAGGTCCTATTTTTTAGGGTTTTCCTAAAAATAGGGGTTTGAAACCCTAATTTTCAAATTTTCAAAAATTTGCAAGCATCTTCCTTGACACAAACACACAAAAACCCTACATTTGGTTTGACCTAAAACATACTTTTGACAACATTTTTACATGATTTAGCTCAATTTAAGCAAAATGCCAAAAATTTATTTTGGGTACAACATGGTTGTTGATGGATTCACCAAGCCTTGCACAAAGAAAATTTCTCAATTGAACTTCTCCTAAGGAAATCACAAAGTGACAGATGAATTCAATGTTGTTGGCATAGGAGATATTGATGTAGTATTGGGAGTTCATGGTTATATTCCCTTGGGAAATTCACTCAAAGTTTTTAGACAATGGAACTCAAGTTTCGAGTTGATGGGAAGAAGGTAGTGCTCCAAGGAATTTCAAAAGGAGCTCCTAGAATTGTTTCCACCAAAAGAATGGAGGGAAATTTCCACCATGGTCAAGTTGCTTGGGCAACCCAATCTTTTTTAACTCCCACCCCTTCTTCAAATGGCAAGAAATCTTATCATGTGGATATCCAATCTCTTCTACTTAAAGCATAACAAAGTTTTTAGTGGCATACCACTAAGAAGACCACCTAATAGAGGTTTTGAGCATGTCATAAAGCTAGAAGGAGCCAAACCAATCATCACTACTCCTTATCACCATCCCAAGATGCATAAGGAAGAAATTGAGAAAGCCATAAATGAGCTTTTGGACATGGGTCACATCAAACCTAGTTCAAGCCCCATTGCTTCATCTATAGTCTTTGTGAAGGAGGATAGAACCATGGGGACATGTATAGACTACAAATATTTGAACAAAAAAATCATCAAAAACAAATCCAAATTCCTAAGATCGATAAGCTACATGGAGCAATCTATTTCACAAAGATAGACCTCAAATTGAAATATCATTAGATAAGGGTTCGAAATGACAAAATTCACAAGACAAATTTCAAATGTCACTTTGGACACTATGAGTTTCTAGTCATGCTATTCGGTTTGACTAATGCTTCCACCACTTTTTAGTCTTGCATGAACCAAGTGTTCAAGAAGCAATAGAAAAAAATTGTTTTGGCTTGCTTTGTTAATATTCTCATCTATAGCAACACTTGGGAGAAACATTTGAGACACTTGGATAAAGTTTTGGGAATTCTGAAGTCAACAAGCATTATTTGACACAAAGTTCAAGTGTGAGTTTGGAATGATCAAGAGTTTGTATCTAGGTCATGTTATCAATGCTTAGGAAGTTCATGTTGATCAAGAAAAAATTCAAGCTATCTTGGATTGGCCTCCCCTAGAGACTTTAACATAGTTGAGAGGATTCTTTAAACTTTGTAGCTACTGCAAAAAAATCGTTAAAGGATTCTTACAATTGGGACACCCTTAACTAATTTGACTAAGAAGGAGGCCTTCACATGGACTGATGCAGAACAACAAGCTTTTGACAAGCTCAAGGAGGTGAGTGAGTTCATGTCTTGTGTTGGCTGTCCGTGATTTCTCACTTCCCTTTGCGTTGGAATGTGGTGCATTTGGAGAAGGAATTGGAGCAATTCTGATGTAGAATAAGCACCCAATAGCTTTTGAGAGACGCAAACTCAAAGAGGCAAAGGAAAGTTCTTAATCTATGAAAAAGAGATGTTGGCCATCATGTATGCACTGACCAGGTTCAGGGAATATCTAGTGGGTGGTAAATTTGTGGTGAAAATAGACCACACAACTTAAAGTACTTTCACAATCAAAAGGAGTTAAATGAAAGACAACAAAACAAAAATGGGTTAGTAAACTTCAAGCCTATGACTTTGATATTGAATATGTTAAAGGAAAAAGTACATAGTTGATAATGCTTTGTCAAAAAGGCCCACCATGTGTTTTATGCCTAATATTTCAGAAAATTGGAAAGCTGAAATCTTAGTAGAATATTTTAAGAATGCCTTTGCTATTGACATCATAAAAGGTAAGCTGAAAGATGAAAGATACCGAGTAGCGAATGAGCTCATACTATATAGAGTATATCTTGTCCCTGAGTAAAAAATGAAGGATAAAATTTTAAGGGCAATCCATGATACCCCCTTAGTAGAACACCAAGGATATTTCAAGACAAACAAATAAATTAGGGAAAGGTTCACTTTGAAAGAACTTAAAGGTAACATCCTTTAGTATATCAAAGAAGGCATGGCTTGTCAATAAAATAAGATTGAGCAATCTTTTCTGACAAGTCTACTGCAGCCTCTACCTATTCTAGATCAGAAATGGGAGAGTATGTCAATGAATTTCAACACAACACTCCCAAAGGTTTATGGTAAGGACTATATTTTTATTGTGGTTGATAGACTTATAAAGTATGCACATTTCTTCACTATCTCTTCTTAATATAAGGCACCTCAAGTAGCCAAATTGTTCTTCAAAGAAGTTTTTAGACTCCATTATTTGCCTCGAACAATAGTAAGTGATAGAGATAGTAGGTTCCTTAATCTTTTTTGGTAGGAGCTCTTCAAATTGACAAGAAATAAGCTTACTCCCAAGACCAGTTATCACTCTTAAACCAATGAGCAAACTAAAATTGTAAACAAATGGATTGAGGGTTATTTGAGACACCATGTAGCAAGACAATAGAAGGCATGGATCAAATGGCTTTATCTTGGAGAGCACTACTATAATACCGCACATCACATGTCCATTGGTATGACTCCTTTCGAAGTTTTTTATGGATATGATGCTTTATCTTTTATGGATTTGATCATCACTAGCAGCAAGGTGTCAAGAGCAAAAAACTTGGTTCAATAAAGCCAAGAAATTTTGAGGGTACTTAAGGAAAATCTTCAACAAGCTCAAAACTAGCAAAAGATGTATGTAGATCAACACAAACTAGAGAAAAAAATTGAATTTGGTGATTTGGTTTTTTAAGGTTGCTACTTTATAGGCAATCATCCCTCAAGAGAAGTGGAGCTGAAAATCTTAAGCTATGTTTCTATGGACCCTACAAGATCTTAAGGAGGATCGAAGAGGTGGCTTATGAATAGGAGTTACCAAAACAAAGTAAAATTCATAATGTGTTTCATGTTTCATGCCTCAAAAAAGCACTTGGTCAGCATATCACACCTTCAGTAGAGTTGCCTCCACTTGATGACAAAGGCAAGTTGATTATAGTACCCAAAATTATCATGGATGTGTAGGAGAGAAAATTGAGAAATAGTAGCATTTTAGAATATTTGATCCATTGGAGGAATTTTCCAGTAAAGGATGACACTTTGAAAGAAGAGCAGATTTTTGAGCATCTAAATTTGTAATTGCTTGAGGGCAAGCAATTCTAGGAAGGGAAAATTGTTGTGTCCTCTTCTCAAGCATAAGTCCAATGAAAACCCTTAGCCTATTATTTTATTTCTCATAGGCTAATGGGGTGGTGCAAGGGAAATAATTAATAATTTAACTTTAAGTTGCCGAAAAAGTAACTTTAAGTTACATTCAAAAAAACAAGTTATGATTTATTATTAATACAAAAAGGGTTGTTTTAAAGAGGGACCAAAAGTGACGCTAGGTATGCAGTCTAAATTCAAAATAAACATTGGAGGGAAAAAGAGAAAAAACTAAATAATAATTTATTTTCCTCAAAAATCCTATATAAAGAGAAGTTGAGGAATGGAGAGGGTTACCAATTCATATTACTGAATTCATTTCTCTTGTGAGTGAACATTGTTCATCTTTTCTTCTGTATCATGAAAACCTTTGGAAAAGAATGGATTTGAAGACGAAAACCCTCCTATTCATTTGAGTAATTCCATTCAAGGATTACCATTGAGCTAATCAGTTGTAGGTTTTTACTGTGTTTCAATTGGTGTACAGATTTCCAATTTTTCAGAAACTGTGTATGTGGGTTTTCTAGAACTCAGATTTTGTGAGATGATTTCAAAATATTTATTCATTTGAGTTTCCAATATTAATATTTTAATATTGTTTGGGCCATTCCTTGGCTGGTCATACCTTGTAATGCAAATTGTATGTTTTTATTACAGGTATGGAGTTTACACATTAATTTTCATGTGCTACCATACCAATTATCCAATCACAAATTTTGATGTGTTTTAAGGGACTGCAGCCTCATATCTTCTTGGTCGTACCTATTTGTATTAAAAAGACTATTACACCAATGAATAATAGTGTAATTCCTTAGAGGAAGCACCTTATTATTCATACTTGAATCTTGTTTGCTGCAGCCTCATATCTTCTTGGTCGTACCTATTTGTATTAAAAAGACTATTACACCAATGAATAATAGTGTAATTCCTTAGAGGAAGCACCTTATTATTTGTTATACCCAAAATGAAATTTTTGGCATTCTGCTTAAATTGAGCTAAACAATGTAAAAACGCCATCGAAAGTATGTTTTAGGTCAAAACAAACATGAAGTCCTTGTGGGTTTCTGTCGAGGAACCTATGGTTAAAATTCTGAAAAAATGAAAATTAGGGTTTTACGCCCCTATTTTTAAGGAAACCCTTAAAAATAGGACCTTCCCGGAAATGATTGAAAATAATTTTGATAGGGTTAATTGTCTTCACGATCACACTGATCAAATCAGAATTATCAAAATACATGTTTTACTCGGGTGGGTCTATTTCTATTTTTCAGGAACGAAGTTAGGAGCTCTGCAGCCATTAATGGCAGATTGGCCAGTACTAGGTGCTGAAAGCTAAACCTCAAAAGCTTCAACGAAGAAGCCATGGCGGAAAAGGTAAAAAAGATGCTGTTATAGCGAGGGAGTTTCTCAAAACGAAAAAGGCCAAAATTTGGCTAACTCTGGAAGGTGCACGTTTTGTCTACCAAGGCAAAACACAGTCACAAGTGAAAAAGGCGCCCCTCTTGAAGAAAGGCGCCCTTGGATCTCAGAGGGCAAATGTAATCATTTGGCATCTTCAACTTAGTCATCCTCTTCATTCTCATGCTAGCTCAACAACGAAACAATCAACAAAATCATTTGATTCAAGGATCATTGACCAACCGTTAGCAAAGTATGGAGGATCCATCAGCAATGAAGATGCCAAAACAGAGAGCTTCAAGGTAAAAGCGCCCCTGCTGGCCAGGGGCACCCCTCAGTTACAAGCACCAGATGAATCCATAAGCAGCAACTCTATACATGATATTTTTCCAGCTTCCTCCCAGCTACGGGATCAATCTGACAGCAGGTCCACAAGACACGCCAAACGATCACGAGTTGAGGTCAAGCAGAAAAAGCTAAAATTGAAGAACTGGAAAGACAAGCCAGAAAATGGCTAAGGCATGGCTAAAAGCGCCCCTCTTGAGGAAAGGCGCCCTTTCTTGAAGACATCCAGATTCAACCAGAATCTTCACTGCCTCCCAAGATGACCTTCTCGGCTATGACCTATCTCGTCAGTAGAACTATCAGCAAGAACTTCCGACAAATCAATCATCTGATGGAGGAGGTCAAAGTCAGGCAGTTCACAACATGAAGAAATTCAGTCAAAAGCTAAAAGTGCCCCTACTGGCTAGGGGCACCCTTTAGTTTGAAGGACCTAAACCTGCCAGCTTCAACTAAGAAGTCAGTCATCCTGAACAAGACCAAGCTGGCTACTCGATGCATCATCAAGCAAAGTCATATGATTCATCTAAGCATCGAGAACGTCAGATCAAAGCAAAGAGGGTCTAAAAAGGTCAAAACGAAGAACAGTCAATGAAAATTGACTAAGGCATTGTCAAAAGCACCCCTCTCAAGGAAAGGCGCCCTTCTTTCTAGAGGCCTGAACTCAATTTTCTAAGTTAATCCCTCCCAGCCATATCTCATCATGTTGATCCCACCTCAACAACAGAACTGCCAGCCACTACCAGAGATCAACTGAGTAACCTGAATCAAAGATCAAACGGAGGCACTTCAGCTTGCAAAATGGACAAAAATAATCAACTCCAAGGATGGACGCCTAAAAGAAGTCAAAGCAAAGGTGTTGACTTGAGTTAGCAAATTTGGAGCCAAAAAGAGGCCAAACACTCCACAATCAGTGGAAATCACCTTTTGGAACTCCAAATCAGACCTAAATCATGAGTTGTCTTCCATACTTGATGGATCTTAACCCTAATCACCATATATTCATGCTAGGCATCCCATTCTTCATTATTCTTTTTGCAGGTTGAAGGATAAAACATCAAATAGCTCCCAAGAACACGTTTTCAAGATCTAGCAGAGGTTTTGGATGGATCTTCAATATTTTTGAAGATCATTGGCAGTAAAAGAATCCTTCCCCGAAGATTGCTTCCAGAGGCAGATTATTGCAAAGTGGCACTTTATAACTTCCAATCCATCTTCTGTCTACTTCCTCTATTTTTGTCTATATTTCTTTGCATGTCACAGGAAACGACAGATAATCATAGATTTGGCCAACTGGGTATGATCAGCACAGTTTTTTCAACAAAACCCACATGTTAGATTTTTTTCCAAAAAAAGTAGCCCTGCTGCCCCTATTTTTTAGGGTTTCCGGAAAAAGTCATAATATTGAAAAACAGACAAACTGGGTTGGTTTAGCTCTGAAGCACGAACAAAACCCATATGTTGGTTTTTTCCATGAAAAATCACTTTCTGGTACACTGCTACCTCTACCACCAAAGGGCTCTTGCATGTCAAAGAAAAACTCGTTTTTCCGAATTTCTGACGATCTGGGTTTGTTTAGAAAATCATTCTCAATGAAACCCATGTCTCAGAATTTTTCGTAAAAATTACCCCCAGCGAGGCTATTTTTAGCAGTTCCAGAAAAGTGTCAGAACAGGGTCAAGTGCCCAGTCAATCTTCAAGGTTTTCATAATGCAATACTCTCAGATACAATACAAGACCAAGACGGTCTTATACCATGATTACCTGAAAACGACTGACACAGACTTATGGCAGAAAAATCCAGAGGTCAGTTCTGAGGACTTGGAGGGCATGAACCAAATTACATTGCAGAACATAGAAGAATCCGGTTTATTCCAAGTTGCATCCATTACGATCACCTTACAGAGCATTGAGCTTGTAACTGCTTGCACAAAGCATTACAACCCTACTACAAGAGAGATCTTGTCAGTGGACGGGAGGGTGATTTGCAGCTTGAAGCCAGTGGACATAGAGACTTGTTTTGCAATTCCACCATGCCCTACCAAGAAGGTCATATCTGTGACAGAATGCGAAAAGGCATTTGAGGCTTCGAAGGATAGGTGTTCGCTTATAATGGTTGAACATTGGTTGAAAACAAAGAGAACCAGCTTGCCCAAATTGGTTGGGAGAAGAGAATTCAAAGATGAGTACGGAGTGTTAATCACTCTACTCAACAGAGTCACTAGGCAAAAAGAGGGAAAATCCTTCCAGCCGTGGATGTTCTATATTATTGGCAAAATAATCAGCAGGAAAGAACATTACGACTGGGCCTCTCTGATTAGTGACATGCTCCACCAACAATTTACCGAGTTTCTAGAAGAGCACTGTTTCCACATGTGTTCCTACCTGGTCTACATGATAGCCTTCCAAGGCAATTTCAGAACACTAAACACTGTGGGAACCCTGGGTGTGCAAAAGGTCCAAGAGTACTTTCCTCGCCTTGAGTTCACTCTAGTAGAAAGGCACTTCAAGAAGATAAATGGCCTTTTCACTATGCAAACCGTGCGCGAGCTAGACCATGAGATGCACATGCGTATTTCACCAGCAGCTAAGGCAGCAATGGTGGATTGGGCGGATTGGTTCATCCAATTCCCCACTTTCACCTACATACGCGTGTATGGATACAATGGCCACCCCGCCATGATGCCACGCTATCCCTCAAATAGGGTAGTGTTCATGGAATTCCTAAGGCAGTTGGCCGAAGTTCACTCTTACCTTCACGTAAAGAAGAAGTCTGCTGCAAACTTTCCTTTTCAGATGGGATTCTACAGATGCAGGACTGCAGCCGATGCTAGGTTGATAAGCCAGGAAATAGTGAGATTTAATCTCAAGTACCTCATTGACAGGAGGCCATCCTATGATCCCAGAGGCATCTTCGCAGCACATCTTGAGCAAAGATCATCACATGAACCTTTCATGGAAGATTTTTGGGTCAACTGCGAGGATGAGTTCGAAGTGAGAAGAGGGAACTACAGCAGATTCAAGCTCTCGCAGATTGCAGAATTCATGTCAGAGGACATCGAGGGCTTATCTGCTGACGAAGAAGAGGTCATTCTTTGTTCCTTCTTCACGGGTCAAGTAGATGCACAACCACTCAGTGAAGTAGACCGGTACACGAAAGAGAGTACGTCTATTGAGGAAAGAACTGGTAGAGTAGTTCGACACAATCAACTCTACCTTGACAGTAAAAGGACAAGGAAGGTAGTACTTCCCCGATTAGAGCCGCCAGCGGTTCAGTTTACACTACCTTCCTCATCTAGGAAGAAACCCAGACAGAAGAAGATGAGCATTCTTCCAGAAGGAATGCAGATGTCAGGGAGCACATGGGGAAGAAGAGGGATTGCCAGCACAAGCCAGCAAGAGGTACAGGTGGAGACAGCCACCAATTTACCTGAAACAGTTGAGAACGTTGCAGCTACACCAGAGCCAGTGATTGAAATAATCGCTGCAGAGATGGAATCCATTGTAGAAGAAGTTGAAGCAGAAGCGGTGCCTGTAATAGAAACAGAGCCACCGGCTTCACCACCATCACAAAGGTCACAAAGTCCCATTGATTTGAACTCGCCACCACGAGGCATTGCCACGGCGTAGTCTCGTTCTTCCAGCATTCAGGGGGCCTATCTTCCTCCTCCCAGCGATGCTAGCCGAGATTCTATCTGGCTGGAAAGCTCGCTTGGAAGGAAAAGGGAGAGACCTTCTTATCAGCTTGACTTCTTTGAATTCCACCATGTCCCACAAGACATGCCGGCAAAGAAGTTGAAGAAGCAAACACATGTAGAGAGGAATGCAGAGAACGAGGTTGTCATAGAGACTGTTGCCCTGCCTGAAGATAAAGACATACATAATGTGAGGGTTGAGGATTTCACGCTTTCAAAGGTGAACCTTGGAAAGACCACTCGACAGGTGGAGGCAGACCTTCTCGGAATCGCCTCAGCAAGCGTCAAGGATGGACAAGACAAAGCAGCCTTGAAGGCTGAAAACCGTCAGCTAAGATTGTACGTTTCTAGTTTGATACATGACACTCCCAACTCCTCGGCCTTGCCTCAAGGACTATTGGATCTCCCAGTTGAAAGAAACCATCATCAGTTGATCACATACGGCAAACACTTGAAAAGTCAAGTGGATAGTGTGTCGTCAAAGGACGGTGTGTATTAGCAGAAGCATATCAGCTGAGAGACAGAGCACATAGTCTTCAATCAGAAATCCAGCAGTCAAATGTAAAGGCAACTCAAAGAGGCCGAGAGAGGAAGCGACAGTTGCTGATCTACAACATGCATATCAATCAATTACAACCACTGAGAACAAACGCCATCTTTTTTATTGGAAAGAACAATTGGCATACAAGGTGAGAGCCTATGATGCCAATTCAGTGGAGCTAATTGACTATAGACGCTTTGTCGCTAACATTATCAACTTCGCAAGAACATTGGTAATATCCTTCCCCGAGTTAGAATATCAGTGGGAAGGAGGAGAATATGTTGAGCTTGAAACGGTACAGACAAGGTTTCAAGACGTCATCCGTGCTTCTTTCCTTGAAGACCCCAATGGCTGCAAATTAGCCAAAATTGCAGCCATGTCTATCCAGTTAGATGAAGCAACTGCCCAATGCATAATCTATCAGCAGCAGCTTGTGACAGGTGAAGAAATGCTTAAACGCCACATAGTCATCTTGAAGAGCATTAATTGCCCAAAAGCCGAAGAGGTCAACGACTGGTGCCCAGAAGCCGAAGAGGTCAACGACTGGATAGAGACTTTGTTGACCAGTGGTGAAGAGGTGTAAAGCACCAAGGAAGGACGTCCTACCCTCCAAATAGCATTAAATATGACTGAAGTCAACTTGATGCCCCTTTCCAAGTTGACTCCAGATCTCCACAGATCATGCATGTCAGATCCCACTGATCTAGGATGTCTAATTGACTCCCACGATTTGTGGATCTCAAATCTCCTTTAAAGGTGGATGTCTATTTGGAGACACATTTGTAATTGTAAGTTCACTTTTAGTTAGGTGTCAGTCAACTGAGGTAGACTCCCAGTTTGACTTTTGTTTAGTTTCAGTTAACTGAAGTAGATTTCCAGTTAACTGTTTGCTCACCTACTTTTAGACATAGGAATAAATCTTGTTGATTGGCAAGAACTGTTTGTTAACTCAAGGAGATTTTAGGGTTGCCTACTCCTTTGAGTTTCTACAAATAAGAGCCTTAGGCTCATTATTTGTTTAACCTTTATTTGCTAAGCAAAATTGTTGCGCCATTGTTGCCAGAGTTATCTTGTTTATATTTGTTCACTCTTGGATGAGAGTTCATTGGTTGATCGTAATTGTGCATGATTTCGTGCCTTTGCTGTCTCGACCTTTGTAATTCTTTGGAGAAGCTTGAAGAGATAAATCAGATGGTGCATGCTTGCTTGATCTAAATACTTGAGTGTATTCAAAGTCTTGTTCTAAATAGTGCATTGTTTCAATCTCCTCCTTGGACAGGTGTCGTCACCTCCTTGGATATTTTGTCATCGATCATTACCGTTTGATGTTGTTTAATGATTTGTCTTGCAACATACACTTTGGACAGGTGTCGTCACCTCCTCGGGAATCCTGTTAGACAAGCCATCGTTCCTTGTTGTTTCCAGTGAGTTGTTTCCAAGCCTACACCTCAGACAGGGGTTCCTCCTCCTTGGCAAGTCTCAGATCCAGTTTACCGTAAGAGAGTGTTTACTTGTATCGAGCCCTATCTTGGTATATATCTGAGAGTTCAGAGCCTCGGCCATATTCCATTGAGACAGAGGATTCAAGTGATCCAACCCATCCATTTCGCTCCTACGCCCTCATGCTCTGTTTATCTTGAGGAGGTAAGATAATTTAGAAGCTTAGTTAGTCATAGTTAAGATCTGCGGAAACCAGAGAAAATCTTAGCTACAGCGCATTGGTTTATGCACCCTTGTGTCCTGCCGTTGAGTAAAAAAGATAGGAACCTTAGTACACCCCTTTTTTACAGTAGAAAATCAGCAAAGAGAGATCTTCCTCTCTATAATCCGAAGAGCATGTACTAACACACTTGCAATAGCTGTCCGTTTCCAATAAGCACTCCAGAGGTGCTAATTGAAACGCCAACATTATTCATACTTGAATCTTGTTTGCTGCTGCTGGGAATTAAAAGGGAATCGCAGCCTTTAAACAACTGCTAATTTAATATTTCTATAACTTGCCATTCATTTCAAAAGGTAGTTGTGCCTTCAAGGGGAGTGCATATTTGGAATGTGATTTCTATTTTCATATTTTTAGCATGATATTCCTGCAAACAAAATCAGTACTTCATATCAGTCAAATAATATTTTTAACATTGTAATTTTTTGTGCAGTTTACCATTAGAAATATTATAAGTTTGAAAGTTGATTCTTACTTTGTAAGTCTAGATGGCTATGCCACTACGACACTAGAAAATCATTTACTTTCCAGGATTATTACTTCTAATGATGATCTGTGCGGCTTTTTCCACCAAATTTAGTATTTGTATTTAATCTAGAAGGCTTGTTACCAAAAAGTATTACATTGCTTTCAGCGTTTTCTATCAGTTGCTATATTGAGTTGTGTGGCTTGCAACTAACAAGTATTTTTCTATGATAATCAGTCTAACCCCTTTCACCGTATGCTCTCGATTGGTGTGTGTTTTGAGTACGCCACCATACACAGAATAAAATGCCCAAGGACACTTTATCCTCTCTTGAAAAGTAATTGCAAATACCTAGAAGATAATACAATGACTCCAATGTTTCTTTTGGCCAGGTTATGACATATGGACAAGATCAGTGGGCGTTGTGATTTGCTGGTAATCACAAGGGGACTTACATAAAATTCATTTCTCGGGTCGAGGACTTAGACAGTTTTATCATTGAGGCTCTTTAGATGGGTGTTTCAGTTTTTCCAAAAAAAAGGCAAAAGGATAAGGGTTTAGAAATCTAAACTATGCCTAAGAACTCAAGAGACGGCAGTGACGAGATAAAATAGGGTAACCACACTTTGTTTCACCTCCTTTGGACAACTACGCAAAGTGGGTGCAATCTTCAAAGGAAGTGATAATAATTTTCATGTTTGAATTGAAAACAAACAGAAGTTAAGTATCCACAAATCAACGGCTCAGACTAACTTTACACATCAAATGCAAATCATCCATTTGACAAAAGTATGAGCTAAATTTCATCTATCACTGCTATCAAATCTATCATCCACTTAACAAACATATGAATCAAATACTAATCTAATTCTACTCTAAGTGTTGAAGGAGAAATATTAAAACCTTGCACACTACTTGAAAATAAAAGTGGTTCTTAGCAAATCATGCACAAGAGCTTTTATAAACGGAAATAGTTTCGTCGCAACAATCTTATACAACTCACTTCACAAATTGTAAATGAGAGTAATCAAGTTTATATAGAGTTCATGAATTTAAATAAACGGCTCAGATTAAAAATGAGCCAACGGCCAAGATCAAAACAAATAAACCCTAATTAGGGTTTCCCAAAATGACTTCAGTAAACAAAGAGTTGACAGGGTGATGTGGCGCTTGGAGCTATTTTCAAGGTATTACATCCTGATCCTCCCGCGTTGTCGTGTGTTCGATGAATCTAGACACGATCAAGGCAACTTCATCCATGGTGACCTGAGGAAGCATTCCGATCCTGAATTCCAGTCCGTCCACACTCTCGGCGCATCTGGCAAAGGTATCCTCCCACTCCGGCTTGGTCTTCTCAAAAGACTCTCGGATGCTTAAGAAGTTCGCCAATTTGGCCCAGTCCTGCTTCAAAATAGGTCCTGTGATGGCAAAGATGCCTTCTTGGACCTTCCCTTTCAAAACCTCTAACTGCAGGTCATTCTCTCGTAGAGCCTCCTTATCCAGGATATCGGCAATCATGTTGAGAAGTTTGGCCTGAACTTCTTTGACCTGTTCTTCCAATCTGATACCATCAACCTTCACCCTCTCCAAGACTTCGCCTCGTGCCGTCAAGGCCCAATACCAGGTGTGGAAGTCATAGGCTGCTCCTGCTGCAATAACACCTCCGTCTATCAGCTCCTGCTTAGGAACTCCTTTCAGAATCCTAAGGCAAGGGATTATCCTATCTTGCACATCCGAAAGGTTATCCCACACTTCTGCCAAAGCGACCAGCCTAGAAAGTAGGGCAGTGGCCCGACCATAAACCAAAGTCAATCTCTCTACGAATGCCTTAGCTTCAGTCCCCTTCGCTGCTATCCATTCTCTGGCTTCCCGAACTATGACCACGTTTTCTTCTATCTCCTTAACGGCCCCCTGTGAAGAGTTCGGGAGTAGAGGAGTTGTCGTGTTGTCTTGATCAAGTGGCTTGATCAAGTGTTGGATATACTCCTTTAGGCGCTCAATTTCTAACTGGCACTCCTTCCTCTTCGCTACCTCTTGGCTACCTCCTTTGCCAACCTTGACTTGATAGTGTACACAGAATTGTCCAAGTCTTCAATTTCTTGGCCCTTCGTGGTTGGACCCAAGTCAATGGTTGTGATGGCATAATCTTGTGGAGCCCTGTCTTCTTATGGCCCGTCCACTGTAGGCACTGTGATCTGCACTATCTTGTTGCCGGCTCCATCTCTCTGTATGCTCGAGAATTTCTTTGCTGGCTTCTTAACTGCAGTCTGCGTAAGTCTAGCCAAGAAGTCAGCAGTGTCATCCTCTTCTGGCTCCTCCACTGGCGCCTGTACTTTCAACCTCTCCCTTAGCCAATCTGGGATCGTCAGCTGCTCTATGCCTTCATCTCATTTGACCCACTGCCGACCATGCCCTTGCATATCAAGCCTACATACTTGTAAGTCCTAGCCAACATATAGATGACATAAGAACTCATATAAAACGTTTTAGTTTTCTCTAGGTTGACAAGCTGCTCGTGGAGGTTGTTGCTAATCATTCGTGACTAGTTAAACATCTTTACACCCTCTGTGATGTCCTCAATAAAATAGTACATCCATGGCTCAAATGGGGCCCCCAAAGGACTGCCTGCTATTATGTTCAGCAAGATAATGATGTCTCCGTAGTCCTCCTTGAAGTCCGTACGCATCAACTTCTTGGGCATTTTCTTGACCGACGGCCTAGGCTTGTCTAGCCATGACTTGTTGATGTTGGCGGCACAAAGGTCAGGCTGCTCATCATACAATCTCTGGGCGTCTTCCTTAGTTTTATAAGTGGTCTTAGGATACGAAGGAATGCCAAAGGCCTCTTGTATGGCCAACTCTCCCAGATGTGCCAATATTCTCCTGTCAGGCGCCACAATTTGTCTCAACTTAGCATTATAATGAAGCGCACACTCCACCATCAATTCAGCACATTCAAGCGCAGGCGGAAATCCGGCAGCTTGAAAGATTCCATTTCTTACCATTCTCCTGGCTACAGGCGTGGGTAAAGGCCCATTGTGCCCATATACTCTTCTCTTGAATTCATCAAGGTCTATATGACCAAGATTGGTGTCCGAGATGTTCTTCCATTTTGATTTTATTTTAGTCTCTGGCTGCGATCCTTTGTTCGTGAACTTCATTTGTGCTTGCCCAGGTGTCTCTTCTTGATTGACCGTCAACCTGCAAGTACAAAATGCTTAACATTAATATAAGAACTTTTAAAATCAAATTACTCCGGGGTGTAACTTAGACAAAATCGCACTTTCAGCTTATTAAATTAAAATTTCTGTCAAAAAGCAAGCTGAAAGTAATCAAATTCGCCCATCTGTGAATGAAACTCGTGCCGGAAAGAAAGTAGAAGATAGAAACGAGGTGCAAACACATTGTCGATTAATTTCCAAACCTCAAAGATCGTGTTCTGGCTGCAAATGAATTTAAAAATTCTGAAAATCTGCCAGAGGAAGTGCGCCAATATGCTGGGAAGTACGATTTTCAGCAAAGAAATAAATTATTTCTCTCTAAAAATCACATCTGTCAACAATAAATTACTTCCTTGATTCTCACAACAACGTTACTTGCACCAAATTTTCCTTCGCAAACAATTCTCAGAGGATTCAAGAAAGATAGCTTCTTCTCAGCCGAAATTGTGAAGAAATGAGTTGCTGAAACTCATTTTATGGCTGAGAAGTGCGATTTTCCTCAAGGAATTGCTTTCTTTTTTTTTATTTTCTTCCAATTTTTAGAAACATTTTTCTTCTCAGATCGGCAAGTTTCTAATTTCACTTTCAGTTGTCGAGGCAAGTTTCTAATTTTCATCTCTGTGCCACCTCTGTTTGAGATTTTCGAATTTTTTCAAAATTGCCTAAGTGTTGGAGAAAATATCAAAAGATATTAACTTAATTGTTTAAAATTAATTTTCCAACGTACTTTAAATCTTCGAATCATGGCAAAGTTAAATTCATCTAACGCAGAATAATTTAATTTTCCAAATAATCTCCAGACTTCGAATTTTTTTATTAAAATTCCCTAAGTGTTGGGAAATAATTAAAAATATTAAAATATTTAATTCCAACCCGTTTAACCTTGATACATGGCTAAGTTTGTTAGTCCAAGGCAAAATATCTCTTTTCAAATCGTCCACCTAGCTAAAATGTGCTCAATAGTTCATCTGCCAAATTTCAACTCTCTAGGCAGAGTTCTAACCTCTCTGGACATTTTTATTTAGCCAAACGATTCATCTTCTGGGTTGGGCAAACTTGGAGATCTCTGCCACTTTGCCATTTTTTTACTAGTGCCTTAGGAATTTCCCAAGCTGAGAGGGGTGGACTTCATGCTTGCTCTGCCAAATACTCTTTATTTTATGCCAAAGAATTTCATTCCGTTGTGTTGAGGCGTGATTTTTTTGTGCCGGCCAAACCTCTTCTCCTTCTAAACATCTCTCTGTTTTTTCATGCCTTAGAAAAAATTCATCTTTCAAAGTTGGACGAATTTCTTATAATTCCTCGCCAATGGCGTATTTTATTCTCCATTTGTCTTAGGCGAACTTCACACTTTTCTTGCCATGGCAAATTTTATTCGTGCCTCGTCCAATGGCAAACTTCACTTGTATTGGCCATTTAATTCAATTTCTAGCAAATTTCCCTTGTAATTTCACCCCCTTCCAAACATCTTGGAGTGAACCCCTTCATATTTTTACCCTTCTCCACACTTCTTGGGGCGGACTTCTTAGACTTCATGCTGTTGACCCTTTTGGACGGACTTTGACCATTTTGTGCCATGGGCGGACTTGGCTCTCTCCATGCCATGGGCGGACTTGCCTTGTCTTGCGCCATCCACTCTTCTCCTTTGGGCGGACTTCATGTTCTTCATGCCAAGGGCGGACTTGGCTTCCTCCTTGCCAAGGGCGGACTTGGCTCTCCTTGTGCCATGGCGGACTTGGAGACCTCCATGCCATGGGCGGACTTCAGCCTTGGCTTGCCAATGGCTACCTTTGGCATGCCAAAGGTAGGGCGGACTTCTTAAACTTCATGCCATTCCTTCCTTGAGGGCACCATCTTCATGACTTAGCCATTTTTCAAAACTTTTGCCATTTTACCTTGATTCTTTTGACACCTGGAGGCGTGTTGATTTCTTGCCTGATGAAATCCAAAAATAGAAACTTTCCAAAAATAGAAAAAGCAAAAAGCATTCCTAAAAAATAGGAACTCCAGAATGGCCTAAAAATGCCGAAAATCAAAAAAAGCAAAAAGCAAAAAAGCAGAATCCCTAAAAAAATAGGAAGTGTCAGAATTGACCAAAAGCAATGGCGTTCCTCGTCTACTGGGTCTTCTGAGTATTTCCATGACGTTTAAGCATTCAAACAGGTTCAAAATCTCACCTTGGCCGAACTGACTCTCAAAAAGTCATTCAAATTTAGGACTCTAAACTGGCGATTCAGAGGGCGACATCAAAACTTGGGGGTCCCCATTTGCAATGGGGGGATGTGTGAAATAGGTCACAACACTCTCACCTTGCCCACATTTGGATCTTAATGATCAAAAGGTGTTAAGGTTGCATGCATTGTGAAATTGTGAAATTGCAAAAGCAAAAAAAATTCAATTCGGGACATCAAACTAATTTCCAATCTTTCATTATTATCCATTACTTCATCTAGTTCTTTTAAAACAACACGTACCTCCTTACATGCAATATATTCAATCATATGTTCACAAAGAGTGTGCCCTCTCAGCAACATGATCAACTTGATTTTTTGTATTCCATTATCCCAATTATTCAACCAGCACTTTTCACTCATCTCTCCCTACATGATATACTCTTGCACCCCAAGTTGCGCCACAAAAACATTTACCTTGATGTTGGAGAGGAGATTTTGTAACTTCTTAAGGGCCTTCTTTAAGGCATAGGCCTACTCTCAATGAGTTCATACTTCACCTTGTAGTCCGTTAAGGTCTAGTCAATGGAAGCAATTGAATGTTCATGCTCTATGGTGCTTTTATGTGATTAAACCCCTACAATACTATGTTTTTCTCTAGAGATGCACAAAATTAAGTTCCAATCACAATCTAGATTTCCCAACACAAGGACTCTAGTAATGGACTTTTTAATAGGCTCAAAACCTTCCTTGCCCTCTTGAACCCACTTGAATTCCACCCTTTTCTTTTAACATCAAAGTTATAGGCCTCACAAAAACAACAAAGCCCATGATGAACTTCTACATGGAATTGATTTTTCCAAGGAAGGATTAGAGAGGTTTTTTACAGGTGGGTAAGAATATATCAGCATGGCTTCCACCCTCTTTGGGTTGATGGATGTTGCCACATGACCTAAACATTTCACCTCAAGAACTATAAAATCAACTTCTTAGGGCATAGATATATGCAAAATTCCCTATTGTTTTCAAAAACCTTCCCAAATGTAGCATGTGATTTGCCTTGCTTCCAAAGAAAACAGTGATGTTGTCAATGTACACTAACACAATTATGTTGATCAATCATTTAAAGGTTGTCCATTGCTCTCTAGAAGGTATCTCTAACATGTAATAGCTTAAAGGGCATCCTTTGGTAGGCATACATAAATGCTCCACTTGGTGAAGTGGATTTTGTGTCGATCTTCCTTTTTGACCCATCCATGGTTATAACTAGAGAGACCATCCAGCAGGTATAACATTTTCAACCTGGCCACCACTTTTAAGATCTAGTCCATTAGGAATGGTGATCCTTAAGGTAACCTCCATTCAGGTCCCAAAAATTTACTCACAAGTTCTATTGGCGGGTGTTGCCACATTACCTAAACATTCCCCTCAAGAACTACAAAATCAATTTCTTAGGGCTTAAACAAATGCCAAATTCCCTATAGTTTTCAAAAACCTTCCTAAGTGCAACATGTGATTTGCATTGTTTCTAGAGATAACAGTGATGTTGTCAAGGTACACTAGCACAATTTTGTTGATCAAGCCATCAAAGGTTGTCAATGGCTCTCTAGAAGGTGCTTCCAACATTTGATAGCCCAAAGGGCATACATAAATGTTCCACTTGGTGAGGTGGATTTTGTGTCAGTCTTCCTCTTTGACCCATACATGGTTATAACCAAAGAAACCATTGAACTAGGATAACATTTTCAACCCGCCATTTTAAGATCTAGCCTATTAGATGCAACAAATAGTGGTCTGTTATGTACCTAGAGATATGATATTATAATGTATTTAGGTGGATGGTGATGCCAACATGTGGCACACATCCCTTAAGTTAGTTATATTGAGTCATGTGAATAACTTGTGTAATTAATTATCAGGACTTGAGTAGGCCTTCATTGGGATTATCCCTTCATTGTATTATTAGGAGGTGATTATCATTGTAAGATAGGTGTGAAGTACGATATTGTATTTGGGATCTCTTGGAGATATAGCGTGGAGTGGCTTCTTCCATAAGGAGTATTTTATGGTGTTACCCTACCTTAAGGGTTTACTCTATTTCAGCATATATTGGATATTAGAGCATATTGGCCCACGAACATCTCGTGTGTTGTGTGAGATCTATCTTCTGCAATATATTATTTCTATTATTATATGTGTGGATCTTATTAAGTGGTATCAGAGCATCGATTTGGGCAAAAGTGGATGAAACACTAGTTTTTGAAGATTCGCCTATAATTTTCAAACAGCTGCGAATTTTCCAACACTTTTTTACTGAAGTTGAAGGATAATATAAGGAAGCTACAGTCCAAAAATCAGGTTTTTATCATCAATATTTTGTGTTATTGCAATTTTATGATTTTTCATTAATTCACTTTCTAGGTCGCAAATCAAGGTATTTTTCTGAAAATTTTACATTTTTGGAAAGGACATCAAAATTCATGAGGGGTATATTAATTTCATTTTTTTACTTGAGGCCAACTTCATCATGTATTGGGCCTATCAAAGTTGGGTCAATTGAATTTGATAGAATGGTTATCTAGCAAATATAAAATATAAAATATCTCATGGAAAATCTTTCGTATGGAAAATATACTCTGATTATCGTTTAAGAGGTGAAGCTAGACAATGGTATGAACCATTGGATGACGATATTTCTTCCTTGGATGAACTAGAACAAGCCTTCTTAGATAGATGGGCTCCAAAAGAAGAAGGAGAAGAAGAGGAAGAAGAGGAGGTAGAAAATAAAGAAGAGGAAGAAGATGATGAAGAAAATAAAGAAGAAGAGGAAGAAGAAAATGAAGAAGAAGAGGAAGAAAATAAAGAAAAGTGAGAAGAGGAGGAAGAATATAAAGAAGAAAATGAAGAAGAGGAAGAAGATGAAGAAGATGAAGAAGATGAGGAGGAAGAAGAAAAAGAAGATGGAAAACTTAAAAGAACAAGGAGATGATACATGTACATGCACTTTAGCTCCAAAGAAGGAAGATTCAATCCTTCAATTTCATGGGAAAAGGTTATTGTCTCTATAAACCCTAACAGCAAGTATAACTTCATCAACATGGAAGTAGCCAAGAAGCTACATGTACAAGCAAAGAACATCCAGGACAGTCACATATTAGGTATGGATATTCAATATTTTGAAGATTTACAGCTCTTTATTGATAAGTATGTTTTGCATTCAAACTTTCATGCTTTGGATATGGATGGGTTAGATATTGTTCTTGGTTATCCTTGGTTAGAATCTTTGGGAACAATAAATATCAATATGCAAAAGAAGTTCATGAAGCTTTGGTATAGAAGGAAAAAATCCATTATAGGATATTACACATAAAGACGTCCAAAGGAAAGTCAAGGAAGAGTAAATTCTAGAATCTCATGAAAATTGTAACAATGAATTAGACGAAAAGAAAGAGGATCAAGATGTTGAGAAAAATGAAGAGACAAATAATTCTACTAAGGAATCACTAAAACAAGTGGCAGGAAATGGTGAAGAATCAAAGAAGGTTCCAATGACAGCAAAGGGTGCAATATGTTGAAATATTTTGTCATTGATGTCAAAGGAGTTGAAGTATTTGAGTTAGCACTGTGTCAGCATTTTTGAGTCAGCAAATTTGTTCTTAATTCCAAGTCAGATCTCCTTTGTAACACCTTGACTTGTCAAGGTCGAGTCACTTAAGTACTGCCTTGCATTTGAGTTCCAGCAGTTCCTTCATTGCAGCGACGGTGAAACATAAATGATATGATCGACTATATCTGGCGACTGATGTTGAATTGCTTTTACCTGGCACGTCTATTTCTGGCGACGGCCTCCTTGTTGAGGGCTGCTCAATATTATGCATCGCTTATTCATATGACAAAATCTTTACTCCTTGCATTGTTATTTTTCGAAGTTGGTCTTTGTGGCATTCCTATCGTACAGACTTCCTTCTTAGGTGACGGCTTAAGGTTCTATGTATCATCTTCAAGATTATTGTTATTTGCATTGAGTCTGCCTAGAGCTATTTTTCTGTGTAACGCAAGTATTACTTATGAGTCACTAATATAAGAGTCGGCATTCCCTCATTCTGGATGGTTCTTTCAGTGCTTGTCGTGATTGTCGATATCATTCTTTTGTGGCATGGACGGTATAAGACGTTACCCATATGAGCATATTTTCATGGTGATGCCTTTAAGACTTGAAACGTGAATATGATAAATATATACTGTGTGTGAAGCTTCTTTCAGGGCGGCTTATATTATGACGGGTTAAGTTCGTGGGTAAAATAAGGGGAGACCATAGACGACGTGATTCGAACTGTCATCGCTCCATTTTTTTTGACTTGGGCACAATTTCAAGTCGTTAAAAATTCTGTTGACGCCATTTATTGGCCTGAACTGTAAGTTTAATTTTTGAAAGGGGCAGAGTACGTGGAGTCTTCATTTTTGTGTGATGGCTTCAGCAACGGTTACAAAGGGGATGTCGTGCGACATGAAAGTATGATGTTTTTGCAAGACGTGGTAATTAAGGTATCTATCGCTATCACTCCACTAGCGTGTGCTGTGGTGAAGAAGTCGCGGCGTTTAAAAATATGTATTACCATTAATTTTCTTGAGCGGACTGTGTAAAGTTGTCTTGTGAAAATCTATTTCGGGGTGTTCGTTTGCATTCTAGCGACATGAAAGTATGATGTTTTTGCAGTACGTGGTAATTAAGGTATCTATCACTATCACTCCTCTAGCGTGTGTTGTGGTGAAGAAGTCAAGGTGTTTAAAAATATGTATGTCCATTAATTTTCTTGAGCGGACTGTGTAAAGTTGTCTTGTGAAAATCTATTTCAGGGTGTTTGTATGTATTCTATGTTGGGGAGATACACACGATAGACGTGAAGCAGCTTTCTTTTCCTTCAATAGTATCAAGTGTATGAGTGGAGTTGTGTGAGTTACAGAATTTATATATTTGAAGGCTGCTCAAATTTATGTTTTTATGAAGGCAAAACGAGAGGTTGTGTGCCTTAGGCATGAAGCTCAGAAAATAGGTCATTTGCATGAAGATAATTTTCAGTGTGTGAGACGTGATAATAAAAATGCCATCGATATAATTTTCTGGGTACGGGCTGTGTGTAGTGAGCGTTGGAATGTTGCCATGTTATGATGATTGCTGATATGCTCTGTTTGTAACGTGCTTTGTGTTAAGATTTACATTTGAGTAGAGTTGAAAATGGATTGATGCATGCAGATTTGAGCAGAGTTAAGTGTCTCAATGGATAGTATGTTGGATAATATCGCTAAAGTAAACTTTGAGGTCTTCATATGTCTATGTCATGGGTCTTTCGGACCAATAGCTGGCAAACTCGGCGAGTACTTGCCAGGTTTTTTGTCTAGTGAGTAACTCACATGGATTTTTGCCGAGTTTTTGGCAAGTAATCGCTGATTTTTTGGCAAGTTTTCCCAAAAAACTTGATGAGTTCGTGCCATTAACTCAACGAGTCTCTACTCAAACAAAAAATAAATCATTTTTTTAAAACATTTTAACAAACAAAAATGTGCCAAATACCTGATTTCTCTTTTAGTGATAAAATTGTGAAAATGGTGTGCAACATGAAGTTTAGTGTGGTTTCAAAGGCCTTAATTTGGGCTTGGTGGTGGGGGCGATGCCCCTCAACTCCACCCTATATCGCAATAGGGAATGTGCCAAGGGCACTACCCCCAAACCCCACAAGGGATGTTGCCCCCAAACCCCCATGAGGGGCACTACCCCTCAACCCCACCGGGGGCATTGCCGCCAGACCCCCATGATGGACACTACCCCTCAACCTCATTGGGATCTCCACTCCTAGACCCCCACTAGCTATTGGGATCTCTTCTCATATAAAAAAATTGATTACAATGAGGGGATTTGGGAGTGGACACCAGAATCGACAAGTTGGACAATTATCTTTATCGCTATCATAATACCATTGATCAATGATGAAGTATCATATTATCAGTATCAAATATTCAAATGCCATTGTTATTTATAAAATGTAATACAACCTTCAGCTTTGCACAAGAAAGGTAAACAACAAATCAGAGGAGGTCTTTGATTTGGTCAAGTCAAATCCACAAACACAGCCCTCAATGTCGAACGAGGAGCTGCAATGGAGTGCAAGGATTAGAACCTCTCCCCAAGTTTTCTCTAGACTAGGGGAGAGGAAGATGTAAAATGCTATAATATGCAATTTATAAATTATGATGATGAGCTTCAAAGGCAATCATCATAAATTCATAATAGTTGCCATCTAACTATTGTATCAGGATTTCGCATGATGATGCGATGTTGTACTCAATTTGTATTAAATGAATCAAATTTAATAGAAAACACTTTTGTACTCATTTATGGACTTACTGGATATATTGTCATTGAATTTTGCAAAAATATGTGCTTTTAAAGAAATTTAAGCAAATTTTTAAGTTGCTGAGTTTCTCCCAAGTCTTTGCCGAGTCGCAAATTTTGGGTCTGCCAAGTCCGAGTCTGCCAGCTATGGTCTTGCCAGTTGAACTTCACAAAACTCTTTGACTAAATAAGTAAAAGGATCTGATTAGATTTCTGAATGTATATAGTATGTATGACTGACATTACTTGCAACAACAAGTGTGTGCTAGGTTTCAGATCTTGGACCATGGCAAGTTTAGTCATTCAATTTCTAAACTCATTAAAATATTTTAATTTATTCTGAAATGATGTAATAAGGAATCTGAAGTTAAATTGGTTTCAGTTTATGTACGTGAAAAGAGGCTTCCTACTTGAGATGTTATTCATCTATGGATTGGGATAGGATGCTAACCAAATGGATAATAGCATTACAAATCACATCTTGTTTGTTTCAAACTTGTATTGATTGCGTAAGTCTATTGTTGCCTATTATGTTGTACAGTTGTTTTGGGTGAATGTTTTTTTACCATAAATATGCATTTGTGTATATATAAATATATATGTCTGCATCTTCGCTGTTCGGTATAATATATTTTATATGTATATGTCACAGAATAATGAATTGAATGTATAATATATATACATATACATTATATATATAAGTGAAATATATATATATATATATATATGTGTGTGTGTGTGTGATAAAGGTTGAATATAACTTTAAATGTAAATCTAACTATATATTTTAATACATCTAAAATTATACATAACATTGGCATTAAACCTGAGGTTTTAAAGCCTATTGTAAAACCTGGAAACTCAAGCTAAAGTTTTGCAAGCTTTTGTTTTGTAAACCTAAAACCTAAACACTGATCCAGCAGTGGATATTCTCGTTGCAATGGCAATGACTGCAATGGGTTTTCTAACTGTGGTTTATGAGGAAAAAGTTAATTGCAGTGGGCTCTCTATGGTACAAGACCACCAACCCAACATGTAATGACTGGTTTCATTGAGTTATGGGGCAGTTCTGGCGTACTGAGCATTTCTGGTGAGTACCAAGCTTTCTCAAGTTTTTGAAGTCATTTTCATATTTGTATTCATTTTGATTATCTATTTTCTCTGAGAGGCCTTCTCCATGCTATTTTCACCAATCATGAAGACTGTAACTACTCTTGGCCTCATTTCATGGTGAAGTCTTTGTAATAGTGTTAACTGTTGTTTAGAGTGTATGAAATTATAAATATACATTAATCTGCAGCATGACAGGGCTTTCAGTTGTCTGATTATCGATGTTGTTGGAGATTTACTCTTTTGATTGTTCTTGGTTGGGTTTGATTGGCATTTTTGGCTATGGAAGGATGGTAGCAGCAGGTTTAAGCAAGGAAAGAACACAGCACCTAGGCTTGGCAAACAATAGTTTCATAGTTTGTGTTTTAATATTCTAGTATGTGTGTTATTGAGATAAGGTTGCTGAAGTTAGGTGAACTATCTGTAAAGACCCGTGTGGTATGTAATGTGATTATCAGTATATTTTACTATCGTTGATAAATGAGTATTGCTAGTATGATTGATTGTTTCCATTTGGTCAAGCCATTTTGGGTTATCTTCTATGTTTACCAGTAAGATTATAATGAGCTATAAGTTGTGGCATCTAGGCACCTTAAGTTTGTAGGTTAATGGGTTGTAATCTTGAACTGTGTTATGGTATCTACAAATAAAGGTCAGGGCTTGTTTTGGGTCTGTTGAGTCGATGGATGAACTAGTAATGTTTTATATGAACTCTCACAATGAGTCTTAGGCTTGAGAATGAGACATGCTTTAATGGCCTCCTAGGATGAGGGTTTTCGTGTATTGTGTTTTCCAGCTGATGAGTCTCTAGACTCTTATTATTAAATTGTGATAAATGTTCTGGGTGTTATGGCTAGGTCATGAGCCTGTGTAGCAATACATTGATAGTTGTTATCAACCGTATGGTGTGAGCAGCTTATCCCTGATAAGTTGTTCTTTGGAATTTGTTACATAACTTATTGTTGTATGAACTACTTGATTTCAACTGCTTGATGATTTTGGGTGTTAAACCAGAATGAGTACAGGGTGACTGTGTTGAGAACTTAATCAAACTTCAAGTATGGGTTATCTGTATGTCTGTTATTATTGTTACTATTGTTCATTATTAATCATTTAAGTTTTGTCAGATTAGATTTTAAGCTCAGGTTTCAAATATAACTCTGGAAATAAAATTGCAATAGCCATGATTATACTGTTAAGCATTTCCCTTGTGAAGCATAAAGCTAGGATGTATTAGATTATTTGCCATTACCCCGTTGGATACCACCTTGTGTCTAGGTCTTGGAGGATGGGTACTTTATGGAACACCGGTTCATAGATAGAGTCCTATGATGAATAACATCTCTTGCAGGTCATTTGATTAACAGTAATTTATTTCTCAGTTCACCTTTTGTATTTGTATTCAGATTGTTCAAGGAAACTTGGTTTCAAAAAGCATATCTTGTATATCAGTTGTATTTTGGTTGAACTGTAAGAAAGGAATGGCTATCCTATTTTATCTGCCTAAAGAGTTATTAGATTATTTAAACTCTGAGTTTGTGTAAACATGGTTCCTAAATGGAAGATTATGAATAATCATTCAGTTTGATTATTGCAATGAAAGTGGAGTGAAGACCAGAAATTTAAGGATATAAATGACATTTCAATTATTTACTGATTATACCAAAACTCTTGAGGTTGATGTTCAGTTTTATTCTTGATAGAATATATTAAATAGTTAAATCCACTATACTTCAACATGTCGTTAGAAAGCATGACAATGGGAATAAATGTTAATCCTTAAGCAATGAAAATCATCTCGCTATAACAAGATTATTGATTATAATTTATTTGACAATTATTTAAGTGGTTTGTAACCAGGTAATGAATAATCTGTCTTGGGACTTGAAGTATTTGTTTACAAAAAGAAAGAAAAAATATGATTCGGATCTAGAATGTGTGGTTTCTAAATCTTAACTATTTTTTGAAGAAATAAAGCCATGTAAAGCTTGTCACTCAATTTCAGTGTTCTCTTTTTTGAGAATTGCCTGAAGGTTGACTACATTAAAGTTCTCTAGAAAATCGTAGGCTCGATGTTTGTAAGGTCTCAACAAATTATTCTATGGTGTAAGGGGATTGACAACCAATTTCGTGTCTCTATAGAACATTAGGAGCTTGATTCTCCTTTTTTTTACTAGTTGCAGTCCTAGGACCAGAGCCTCGTACTCGACCATGTCATTAGTACAATTAAAATATATCGGATATGAATGATATGTTTTTTTCCCCTTGGCGAAATAATGGCTATGTTGGCACTTATACCATCTCTACTTTTGGAATCACTGACATATAATTTCTGTAGGCCACTCAACTCATTCCCCTTTCAAAAAGTTTAGAAGGCACATCTCTTCGTTGTGAATATAATAGATGCTCATCCTAGTTTCTTCAAAGACCTTAAAGTTCTCTACAAATTCTTCAAGTTGTTTGTAAGTCCAATCCTTCAAGAAATCATCTTCTTCTGAACTGCAAATCTCTAGGACCCCATCTGAAATGGCAATGCAATTCACCTCTTTTCCAAGCTCTTCAAAGGACTGAACTTGGGAAAATGTGATAAAATCTGTGACAGTCTTGCCCCTTGAACCCTACCTAGTCCTGACGGTCATATGAAACCAGTCCAATGATAATTCCCCCAGTCTTGGCAGTGAGGTCACATTATAAGCAGATCTACAAGAAAATCAGGAGATCAATGAGGTAGATCTCTTGAAGCACACTCACACTAAGACAAAAGTGTAAGGTCAAAGGGTAGTCTTTCATGATTCCCATGATTTTGACAGGACTTGCATCAAGTTGGGTTACACCCTTCACAACAAATGTACAAGAGACATCAAAGCATCTACAAAGTGTTCAGCATTACAATGTTGTTAACACCAGAATCATCCATACAATTGTAAACCAAGTGGCTCCTAGTTACTAAGGAAACATAGAAGGGGGGCTTTATTTATGTTTACCATTGTGGTGCAATTTTGGCATTTGTTAAGTTGTTCATCCTGGATCTCCTTCTTTTGGTTAACTTTCTATGTAGTTACATACCTCTATTATGCCATTTCAAGGCCTCTTGCAACAGATTAACTTGTCCAAGGATCAATAGGACATCCCACAGTCATGTTTCCAAGAGGTTTCTTCATTGGTTCAACCACATTGAACTAACCAAATCAAACCAGCTTTTGTTGTGAGGAATATCCCGGCCATTTCCTTTTTAGCTTATCAATAGAAGTGGCCAAGATCGTTGTAGGCATGAAAGACTCATTTGGCATTTGTAAAATTGATTTAGGATTTTCCATGGGATCCTTTCCCAACAATCCTTTTGGATTGACTTCTTGAATTATAACCACATGAGTGGTCAAAATGTTGGGTTATGTTTGAACATCGGGCAAAAATTGATTTATAGTAGCTTGGGCATCAAGAGACCTCTTCTTTGCCCTTATCACATAGTTTGATTGCTCTTGGAGATGAATGTTCATCTATGCATTATCATTCAATGCACCTAAGACTCCTTCCCATTAGGCCATAGCAGTTCTGCTCATACTAGGCTAGGAATCTTGGGGATCAACTATATCTTGAGGAGATTGACATTAAGTGCTTATGGCCATAAGCACTCACACCTAGTGATCAAGGGAACTAATGGAATCGTGGGCAAAATTGCATGCCAACACCAGAAGTCATATTCTTCTGCCATCTAATTATGCATGGGGACAATGACTTCGGAAGCATTGTGTTAATTTTGATAAGGGGGGATCCCCTGTATCTTTTGAATAGATGAAGGGGCATGAATAAGTGGAGAGAAAATCTGCAGCCTTTGAGGGGACTACTAATATTTATTGGGCTGGTAGCTCTAATTGCTATTGCTGTAGTATGGCCTTTGAGTGTTCTGAGAAGATTGCCTCTGGTTTCAAACATATTTGAGAAGCCCCTCATCAGGGTCTTAATTGATTCCACATCACTAGTGGATTGGGAAGGGGTTGGGGGTAACCATACCTTGGATGAATAGGTGTCTGATTAACATTTACAATAGTGGGAGACTTAGGCAAAGGGTTCATTGGTGGCACCAAATGATAATTGGGCATTTGGGTAAGGTTACAGATTTTAGGGTAGAAAGACATTGCAGTCCCTATAAGGTTGTTTTTGTTCTAATGTCTAAGTCATTTTCTTGGGAAGAGTTTTTCCTCTCATAGATTGTATTATAGCTGCTATTCTAGGGTTTAGGGCCTTTAGATAATATAGGAAAGCCATGCTCGGTGAAGGACAAAATGTATTAATATTCTCTCCCACGATTTTCTAATTTGAGAATTGAAGTTGGAAATGGATTTCACAAGAGCCCTTTTGATGGTGGTGAGCTACTCAACCAATAGGTTGTTCCCTTTTTCTTTAAATTGGTTGTAGATTAATCTTTCCAAAGCATCCCAATCAACAACAAAGCTAGGGGTTAAGCCCCTAAACCAGTCAAAGGCCTTTCCCTTGAAGGATGCAACAAGCAGCATTAGGGCTACATTTGGAGTCGTGATGCGACACATAGCACAAATATTTGCCAGATCTTGTATGTGGTCTATTAAAGTGGTGGATCCACATCCTTCTAAGTAGGTAGCGCCTTCAAAGCTGAAACGGAGAGATTGTTTATTTATTGGATTGGCAATAGACTACCAAAGTTCCATAATGCACCCAATTTGTTTGTCCAAATAGAACCACTGAAGACTATGAACTTGTGGATGGGGACAAGGAGCAAGCTCTTCACATGGTATCTAGAATTCAAATACTCAATATGGCTCTACTTTTTGGAATATATATATATATATTGAGGTTTTGCCCCAATTGATTTCTAGTTGAGGATCTCATTTGGATCCTTCTCATGCACTGCCAATCTGATCTACAGCAGAATTGAGTCGCTGAAGTAGAATTGCCAAGTGAATATTTGTGCTTTGGGAGAGTGGACATGCAAGATCTTCACCCAATCTTGGTAATATAAACTTGTATTGTCGTGGGATTCAATGTTTAGGTCGAAGATGGAGATGAGATCTTGCCCAACCAGGTGTTTCATAAAATTGTTGATTAGGTGGATGACCTCTTTAGGTGATGCCGTCAATCCAAATTCACAGCAAGAAGCTATAAAATGGTTTCCTAAACTTTAAACAACCTCCAGAGTAGGTTGGCTATTCTATCTCAATGCTCTATTAAGTACTAACTTAAAACTACAAATCTATACTGAAACATAAAACAAATGGGGCAATGCACCAAGATAGTAGATCGATAATCCTCCCAACAGAATAAAATAGCACAAAACATTAACTACTCTGCAACTAATTCAAAATAGGCACAACACATGCATATGCAAAAGTTTAGGAATTAATACTGCAACATATTAACATCCACACATAATCTCAGACCAAGAGTAGAAGGAGCAACCACGAGATCTTCGATTAAATGCTTCTGACTCTCTGAGTATCCACAACTGCCTAGGGCCTTAAAGGTCAACCGATATCAGACTACAAAAATCAAATGCTGAGGCTCAGACTCTATTGTAATTCTGAAAGAGGGAAAAATTCTAAAGACCAATATTATGTACAAGAGAGAACTATTCCTATGTGTATAAACTGAAGGAGCGGTTGATTGAATGTTCCACAAGCATTGATCCAAGCCACACAATTCAGCCACCAAAACACGTGCCCGTATGGGCGCTTGTTGGATCATCTTCAAAGATGCCAGATTGATGGTCAATCCTTCTCCATTCATAATCGTTCCTTGTTTGGGCTCTAAATCGATCTTCAATAAGCATTACGGTTGAAGATATTTGTTCGGACATGAAATAACATGATCACCAGAGGTTGGCAGCCCGTTAGCTATAATGATTACAAAGGCACGTGCCATATAGATGGCGGATGGGGCCCGATTTAGAAAAAACAATGGTTGTTACTCTGCATAGAATCCTCGACCTTCATTTGTCCTTCAGATCCTACGAGAGACCACCACGCAACTTAGTTATGTTCACCGTGGCCTTTTGGTTGGATTATTCCTTGGGGCATTTGATCGTTTGGATCATATTGTTGGGAGAACGATGACAATCGTCAGTTTGGGAGTTTATTAGGCCTCAGAATATGTTGAATCAATGCGGATACACTACGTGTCTCCCACTTTTCCCTTAAATGCTTTCTTGTTCGCATGAGAGGTCTGGGCTCCACAAGATAATTTCTCAAGTGGCACACACGTAGAACCTTAAGAGCAATGCTCTTTATCTCTGCACCATCCGATCAAAAGAAGGATCGACGGTTGGGGGAATTGCGGAAGGTGTCATACTCTTCATTATTCGTGAATCATCGTTTATGAGACGTGTTAGGGGCGCTTCGTTCACTTTGTAAGGGAAACATCTTGAAAACCAGTTGGGTGTTATATTGATCCAGATCAATGGTGAGCATTATTTCGACCCCTCGGTGGTGAATTTGGACAAGGCGGACACAGCCAACTCTTGAACTTCAAGGCAATCTCTTTCCATATTCACATGGAAAATATGGCTTTACAATAAGTGTTTCTGAACACTACAACAATAGCATCAAAGCAGACTAATACAAAATTTCAGAGAAAAGATCAAAAATAAATTCAAGTGAACTTTGAAGAAAAAAAATTAGATGGCATCACTAAAACCTCATAGTAGACCCATGAATTTTTTAGATTGTTTGCATGTTATTTGATGCAGATTTAATGATACCTAGAGCAAAGAGCTAACTTTGTAAACTAAACATGCAATTTATCTAGTAACTCATCAATCTCAAGTATTGAAAACTTAACCTTGAATTCGTCAAGCTTTTGCTAGTCTGTGCAAAACCTCTAGGACTCATCTTTCTTACCATCCGTGATCACCGAGACCAAAAAAATAGTTCTGCTAGGATGTATGATGTTGTCCAACATGTGATATCACCCTTCTAATCAACATGTGTTCTCACTCTTCTGATCAACATGTAGCAGTAAAGTCTGATGCTGGAAGGTTGACCAGCTGCATGGTTATGTCCACTGAGTGTGGAAAACCGCCAAGGAACTTCCTAGACTACCCGTTCATGCTGCTGAAGGACATCTTAAAATTCTTATGGAATGGATAATGATTCCTCGTGAACCTCCAAGAAGTGAAGCTGTGCCACTACACCATGATACCAAATTTCTAGGAGTTTCTCTTTCTAATGAGATCTAATCACCTTTCTTCTAAGCCCCGCAGAGAAGATTCCTAATTACTAAACATTTGTGCCTCCGAAAACAATTAGTATAAACCTGAGAATCAAGAGAATAGTCAAAACATTGAGTTTGATGCTATGAAACTTAATTCTATTTGAGATTGGATTTCCATTGGTGATCTTCACTTGGAATTTGAGCACCAAATAAGCAAAGCAATTCATGGCTGCAATGGGCTTCTTATTTTCTTGATGTATTCAACCACCTGAGAGCTTGTGTGTTTATTTGGACGAAGGATGAATTGAAATAGTGGAGTAGTCATACATAGCTCCTCTTCAACATTATCGGATTCACCAATGACCACATTTTCTATGATCAGGAACCCCTTATCGGTACTCTTGTCGCAATGGTAGCACAAAGCCTTTTCACGTCACTCCACTTCTTGTGGTGGTGAGGCAAGAGTGAATTGATGAGGGTTGTTAGTGTTGGCAGTGCATCTATCTCTTGAGATTAATGGTTTTTGATTCGTGGATTGTGAGCTCATGTTGAATGATCTTCACGGGATGTGCTGGAAGTTACATGTAAGTGCTATTATGATAGTTATACATTGGGATATATGTTTAAATTTATGTCATTGGTGTTTTATGTTCCTGATGTATCTCCCAAGCCTTAGATATTAGCTTAATGTTTAGTGAATTGTTATTTTAATGGTGACCAAGTACCCATGAACTCATATCAGTAATCCGATTGATGCTTATGTTTTCCAGTTATATTTATGTGTATAATGGGATGGCTTATAAGAAATATCATGTTGATGGTGGATTTCATGGTTGTATCCCTGGAATTATGTTGAAGTGAACCAGTTAGACTTCAGGCTTAACACAAGAATCTAACTGCGAGTACCTGGAAGTTCAAATAAGATTATCAAGGGAGCAGCATTCAGTATCAAGGAATATATACTAAATAAGTTGTAACTCTCTAGGAGGGCTAATCATGGTCACATAGATTCTTTCTCTTTGGGGATCAGCAATAACTTAATTATTACATATCAGACTGCTTAAGTAGGATGAATTGCTGAATTATAAGACAAGTTTCTTATTTTCATGCATGTGTAAAGGACCGTGAGAAGCAACCCGCAATAGTTGAGTGCTATTTAATACTATTAGGTACAAGGTAAGGTCCAAAGTACTTGGGGGTGAGGTTGGATATTCCACTTTAAGGTGAGCCTTAGGGTGTTTCCCAATTAATTCTTTGCCAAGAAAAGATGCCCAAAATAGGAAGGACTTGCGCATATCTCCAATGCTCTTATATGGAGATACGTAAAGGTGACTAGTGGAAGGGAGTGAGGTTGACCACTATAAAAAAAATCTGGTAAAGCACCTAAAAGCAAACATCCAACATATAAGCCATAGATCAGTCAAAGCCATGGCATAGTATGAACTTATATGTACCAATGCTTACAAACTTGTATTTTGATCATTAAAATGGTCCCACTCTAATGCCCTTTATTTATCAAATAAAAATCTTGCATGCAATTTAGCAGGATTGTTCCTAAAATATCTCATTTCGTTCCTAATATCAAGCTTCAAGAAAATGAGATGTAATGGAGTTATGCCCACTAAAAGAAGCAATTTCAAAAACTAACAACTTAGATGCATCCAAGACAGACATTGACATCCAAGATATAGCAGTGCATTTCAGTGGAGAATTCCTTAAACATCATTGACATTTTAGTATCAAACCATGACAAGGATGTGCACGTAGATGTAGTAGCAGGTAATATGAACTTAAAGAATAGTACTTATTATTTAATCATACACAAAGGTCAGAACAAGCTAAGCAGCGATATCATCCAATACCTTAGGTTCAATTTAAACCTTAATATTTGCTTTGATGAAGTTAATGCCAATCAGACAGTTTTAAGGTTATTACATTGTTGTGTCATGGAGGATTACAGGACCACATGATATAATTAAGTGCTTTATGCTCGTAGTTCTGTAAAAATACTAATAAACAACATTTTTGGATTTCAAAGAAAACTTGTAACAATTAGCAGTTGTCTGGACCTTGGGGTCATATATTGAGGATTAAAGGTTTCCCTAGCCTTCAAATTTAACATAGTAACTATACTCTTTAGTACAAATCCAAATACTAATATTTTTAAAATTGGAGACGACTGTAGATATTTCCTCTGTTCTTGAAGTGAAGTTGCCTAAGGATTTTAGAAAAATGTTTGAGTTATTTCCTGTCAAAGATGGATCTGTACAAAGCATGGTTACTCAGATTTGAACCCTATGTCCTGGTACTCGTCTCCAGTATCGACAACACATCCCCCTATTGAAGACACATACAAGGACATCTCTGGATGTTAGAAGACTTCATATGATATTTCCTAGCCTTGCTATACATCTCTTGGAAGTATCCCAATCCAGGGCAGTAAGAAGAGAAAAGATTAAGAATGCTTCAGGTGCCTAAGTGCACAAAAGATTTAACAATTAATTAAATTGGGAAAGAAGGGTAATCCATGGTTGTAACTTGTGCTAATAAACTGTATATTATAGATCTAACCCTAAATTATTAAATTTTTAAACATTTAATGATCTTTTATATTTTTCTGTTTCCAAGTTTCCCCGTACCATTTTTTTAAAAATAGCACCCCCATCTCCCCTACCAGAGATGCCTCCTGTCTCCAAGTTACTATGGTGCAAAAGTCATCCCAAATCTCAAACATAAGGAGCATAAACATGAACCTTCTGAGAAATAACATCATATGTTTTGTGAGCCATTGTAGATATTAAATGTTGAATATGTTGATTCATGGTAACGAACAAAACCCAATGCTAAATCCATTTTTCTTTTTTTGATATGTGTGATATTTGATCGACTCAATAAATTTGCAGCTTGACATGACTGAACTTAAAAAACTAACAAAATCACAATGTATTCATGAAAAAACAGTCCAAAACGGTATCATTACCTTAACATAGTTCTTGTAGTAGTCTCGAATTGTGGGATCACAGAAGAAAGAATCATTTGAGGAACCAAAATCCACTCCAGCATCACGAGCCCATTGAACATACTGGCCCTTTCCGCCATAGGCATTCAGATTATTAACAAGGCTGAAAATTATTCTTACTCCTTGGCGTCTTGCTTCTACAATTACATAGTCCAATGCCTGAAATCATCATGCAAGGAATTAGACCCCGTTGAAGGTCCAAAAGATCTAAAGATCCATTCTACACTGAGAAGTTGCCTCTTTGAAACAGTTAAAATATGAAGGTAATATATTTTCTCCTAAGTAAGAATCCACTACACTAATAGCCATCTGAAAGTATCAAATGCTATCTTTTCCATTGAACTGCATGATGTTCCTGAAGAAAATAGTATAAATATAGAAGGGAACCAGAAAAAGAAATCAGCTATGTATTAAAGATACTTTATTCCTTCCAAAGAACAGAGAAAGGAATGTCAGAAACTCACTTTCAAACGAAAAATATTAAACCGTTCGTTTAACTCTATATTGAAGGTGACGAGAAGTGGCAAATATTGTTAGAAATTAGAAAGTTTGAATAGAGTTAAACAAGTAATTCCTAGATTTCACTATTCAGTAACCTAGCAGCAAACACACTTATTTGTCTCGCAGTAGCTAGCTTCTAAAATTTGTGAAAATACCACTACCTAAAATGTTTGCTGTAAATGAAAAACACCAATTAACAGGTATACTCAATAGAATTATAGATCTCATTGTTGACAGAGCTCTTCAAAAGTATTTGCCAAGTTGACTACAATGTATAAGAAGAAAATGACCAACAGGAACAAAAAATGGAATTCATTTCAAAATTTTAATTCCCTTCTATAGCTTGGATATTAATATGCAAAGAACCTGTCATGCAGGCTGCGGCTCAAGTGCTATGTTCAAGCACTTTCGACACCAGTTACAATTTAGCTCTGGACAGGTAGACCTAAAGTTTGATCTGCAACCTAAATGGGGTGCAAGCCCCTTCGACCTCGATAGCCCATGGTTGCAGCATCTAAATGAACAATGCCAGTTGCAACCAAGCCATGTGACACTTTGATGCTACATTACTTTTGGTTGTAGCATCTTGTTCCACTGGAGAAATTATAATTAAAATTTATATGCGGACATCTGTTGGAGACTAGAATTAGATATTACCAGCCTTTTTATTGGTTGGTCTTAGTTTCTACTTGACAAATAAAAAAGGAGGGTTGGAAGAGCAGTTCAATTGTTGCATTACCAAAAATTCAATTTATTTGTCATCTCAGTTGCTACTACAGTTGGGAAAACACAAAACGATATTGGACAGCACAGGCAGAAATAAATTTTAGTCACGCCCTTGGCACATATTTATCAATTAATGATATTTGATTTCCACAATCTATAATGCTGATTGTTGCTGTTTCTGAATTTGACTGTGTGAGTTTTGCATCCAATCATACACAATCAAATCCAGAAACATACTTATAAACCAATGCCAATGCCAATTATGTGGCATATGGAACATATTTGATGTCAATGTAATCATTGCATGCAGACAAATATAGGCTCTGATACTTACCTTAAAAACACTCTCATCAAACTTTCCTGGGTATAGCTGAAGAGCATTATACCCTCCATCATTGAAGGCCCATGTTCTACACACAGAGAGACCCATTTGTGCACCTGCTCTAAGCATGGCCTTAACTCTGGGCCTAGTGGAATAATCAACACTTTCGGTCATGAGCCAATATGAATTCCATCCATTCACATACAGGGGCTTGTCATCCACAATAAACTGAGATCCATTCCTTTGAACAAAGCTCATTCTGGGCTGTGTAAACCTGAGCATGTGGAAGACATCCCCGAAGGAACTGTACAAAAAAAGAACGAAGGAAGCAACACCGAGTATGGTATAGACACCTGTGCCACCCCACATTTTAAGCTGATAGGCATGCAGCCCTGCTTGCCCTGCCCTGCACCTGTGTGCTCGGTTCACTGGTTTGTTTTCCCAACCAAAGTTATTTTGATTCCTCGTAAACTGCATTGTCCATTCTCAGAATCTGTTTCATGGGGCATTCAAGTTTTTAAATCAAGTGCATCAATCATATCTTTCAAAAAGCAACTACGCCCATATCTCAATAAATTGGGTTGAATATTTTCCTTAAAAAGTTGATTGTATTGGTAAAGAAAAAGCCTATAGCCCAAGTTCTATTCCTTTTAAGCTTATTGGCATCATACTGGTAGAAATGCAATATACATTTGTATCAACCTACCCAAAATTCTTATGAGCCTAATAAAAAAACAAAAAGCCTGTATTATTCTGGTACTAAAATACACATTAATAGTGTATGTGATCTCTGATATCTAGTTGCTTCATACAGGCTTTTGTATGGGTCCCTTACAGAGTATTTTCTAAGGTAATGGTGCTAGAATATTTCCACCAACTGGGTCATGGTCAGAGGCATTCCCGCCATTCCAGCAACTGAAGTAGTTGGTACGAGTCTACCCGTTTGCTCTCACATCACCTCATTTCACTTCGCTTTCATTCTCGAATAAATTTTCGCATATGGGCTCCTCCCACATATTTCTTGACTGTTCATTAGTCATTTAAATTGAGCTGCCAACTCATAGATAGTCTATTTGGAATCCAATGACCAGGCGCATCGTTTTATCAGTCACAAATTTTATGAGCGCAAAGCAAGACCAGAAATTACAAATATTTTTTTAAGATTATGCTTTCAAACAACGATTATGATAAAATAATCATGTATTTGTCAGGAGGGCTTAACAATAAGCAAATGATAGTTTACCTCTCGTTTCGTTTAATGATTGAATCCCCTTATCTAATTAGGTGGATGTCGCTGTGAATTGAAACGATCTCACAATCCCTTCAAAGAAGATTTTGATTGGCAGGTAGGTTGGTAGGCTTAGAAGGATTCTTATTCCTTGGGTGGAGGACAACCGAACATTTCTGTTTTTAAGTGTAAACTAAAAAATAAAAATAAAAGGAGATTGATCATGTTTATTTATCTTTTATTTCTAGTATATTTTTTAACTGAATTCGAAGGAAATAAAATCACTTTACATGAATATTAAATAAATAAAAATAGATATTTGAGTATGAAAATGTTTCTAAATAAGTATTAAAATTGATATAGAGGATTAGGGTGTTTAGTTTTAAAATTTAATGAAGAATATTTTATTGTACATGATGTTTGTAATTTTACATTATATCCATCAATTAGATTTATATAAGATTAGTTCAGACAAATTATGAGATTCATTATTCTTTGTTTTGGGCCAATCCTATTGCTATGGATCTAGATGATCTCTACACTTATGGTTTTAAACTTTTTCTTTGGATTTGAACACGTTGTGGCTTTGAACCTATGTGTGAAATCTTCAAAAATGTGTTTTCTTTGATTTTTTGAACATGGTGATGCAAACAAGTACTAGCCAATAGAATTTGTTGTGCTAGGTACGAGAGGTGGCTTGCTCCCCTTCTTTACATTAGTCAAACCCTTGGATCAATTTAACAAATTTGCACAAATTGGAATACACACCAAGCAAAATGCATAAGCCTAGTTTGTTCTTATCAATGTAGATGTTAATGTTAATGTTATGTTCTTTGTAATGGTTATGGGATACTAAATCATAATATCATGTGATGATCCTTAGATAATCAAAATGAATTAGGGTTTATCCTTTTATACAACGCCCTAGCATGCAAATTTGAATATTTCATTTTTAAATTGGTAGGTAATTGCTAGTCAAGATTGAGTTATCTTGGGCCCATGTTTAATTTTGGTTTTAAAAATTAAATGGTCAAAACCACAATTACAATTCTAAGTCAAGTTCATATATGAATTTGTGTGTTTGACCCAAGATAAGGAATAATGAATTTGAAGATTAGATATGAATTCTTGGGATGTGTAGAGTTATGTGTAATCAAAGCTTGAGAGAATTTACTTTCACAAGAAACATGGCAAATGCATATTAGACCATTTCATTAGGGATAAACAATCAAGGTGAGTGTTGGTTTTTTTTCCTGCTAAAACCCCAGATTTCTCTAAAGGGATGTCATGCCTTATTTTCAAGAAATTCCTAGGCTGGAAGGCCAACATAATGAGTAAAGATTTTAAGGCCTTTACTCCTACTCTTTAGGCTTTGTGAGACCAAGGAGGGTGTCCCTTGCTGTGTTCATCTAATACTCAAAACCTCAAGAACACTTCAACACACAGATTTATCCCTACTAAGTGCAAATAGACATTATTCATCAGAGGTTTGGTTGACCTTCAAACAAATAACCACTAAGTTGCTAGGAACACTAGTATATACGAGACTTACATCTTAGCATGGATAAGATTTGAATTAAGTAATGTTCCAACCTTGAATCCATAGATAGGTATTTTATGATTTTATTAAACTATAAGAATTCCTAACAAATAGGCCAGTGACTCATCAAATTGGGCAGAAGTCAAGCATGAAATATTCAGTCATGCACAATATTTAACCTTGAAATGAGTGGACCATTTTCATAATGCATTACATCATAAAAATTCACAATACTTAAAGTATCACTTCTTACCAAATCCTTAGTACATTATCACAGACCTATGACTCTCTCCCAAGCATTTGATTAACTCTTTGAGTTAAGGCAAGAAATAGAATCATGCATTCAAATGAACCATTGAAGATAAATGAAACTATGCTTGATATTTTCATTTATAGTCTGTAGCAACGTATACACAGGAGAGCACATACTTTAATTTTGTAGATTTCTTTCGATATCAGTAATTTGCATAAAAACAATTAAGACTATTTCATACATAAACCCTACCCAAGACAATTTCTAGCAAATTCATCAAGAATTCTACATTATATGCGTTCACTATACCCTACCTAGACCTTTCTGGATTCCAAAATCCGACCTTTGTAATGAGCCTTGAAATCTCTTTTATAACACAAGAGATCAACAAGCATTGGGCTCATTATAGTCACATTTCATCATAATTTCATTTCAAAGAAAAATTTCATTTGCATTTCAAAAATCCCAGACGGTTAGATGTAATCATTTACCGAACAGGGGAATCAAAATTTTGAACCACCAGTTGGTGTTACCCCACCCATTGTAAAATGTTGTTAAGGCCTTGTTCTCCACACTCATGTTGAACCAAAATGGAACCAGCACACATCATAACTGGAAAACCATCACCATCATCCAAAGACTGAACCAACACCAGGGCCACGGTACTTGCGCCCACTTCGCGTCCTCGCCACAATAGGAGGTGAAACCACCACTCCTTCCTTATCACCAACACATTTCTCGACACCAAAACTAGTAACATCACATGGTGTCATCATGGAAATTGGAGAAACCGTGAGAACCTCTTCATTCACACCAGCCATCTTGATCAGCGCCACAAGGAATTTTCCATAATTGGAGTCGGTCTTCATGTCGTCGTCATTAGAACTATCAGAGACATTAATGGGTGAATTTTGCCTACCTAGAGAATCGCGACCATACCTTAACTTTTCCTTTGGTCTTCGTTTGAACTCTATGGACCTCTTCTCCTGGCCATGCACCACTTCTTCTGTAATTACAGCTTGGCCTTTCAGCCGAGAGTTGCACCTAGTAACCACTAGGACAGGTTGTGTGCATTCCATCTTCAGGCTAGGAGAGCCTTGAAGATTACTCTACTCACACAATGGCATGTCATCATCCGACCTTCGAACATTAACTCTGGCACACCTACGTACAGATAATGGAGAAGCGCTTCACCTACTCATCTTGCACCAATAAACATAAACTTCACAAAAGCAGTCGCCAACCACAAAAATTCAGACTCCCAATTGTTGTGACGAAAATGACGAGCCTTCATCCATATTTATTGAGCAAATTGATGATGTTGATCATCAATGCTCCAAGAGAAGCACGAGCGAGCAAGTGATTATTCATTGGCATCTGTTTCATCACCATTAATTCCCAGGTACATGGAAATCGGTGTACCATTCATCATAATTGTCAAGAAGTGGTTATTCACATGCATGGAGGTCAGGTTGATATCCTCTGAAGAGCATATGCCATTAATGCTCGCTATTTTCAACGTCCAAATAGCCATCACATGGCCAATTTTGTTCTTTGAATGTGGGCCATCGATCAAGTGCTGAGATGGCACTTTGGATGACTCAGATCGAGTCAAATATGTTTGAAAATTCCATGTTATCGCATGGCCAGTCCACTGACCAATGGTGTCTTCCCCAGTCAGAATACACGTCCATCACTCGTGGGCCCCATCCATCTTTCATACACCGCCAGCAAAGTCCACATGTCGCCATCGCACAGACCACGCACAACATTAGGTGACATTATTTAATACTCTACGCGGCATGTGCTCTACGGCTCAAATTTGATTAGACGGTACGTTGGAGCTGTTGATTTACCGCCAGCTAAGACCATGTCGATAGTGGGTATTGGGTCCCACTTGAATTGGAGGATGTGTGGCACAATCACACACCGCGCAACCCAGCCAAAATACATTTTTTAAATATTGTGTGGTGTGCGCGCAAGGGCTTAGATTTTGATCATTAAATCTGACGGCTCAAATTTTATGCACATGCACATATTGTTTGTTACAAGGAAGGGGCCATGGGCTAAGCAACGGGCAACGACCCCTCAAAAAAATTAAAGACTTAAGACTTAAGTCTTTAAAAGGTGAAATATTTCGAGTTGTCCATGAAATATTAAAATTTAACAAATACCCAATGACCGATGGGCTTAGGCAAAGGGGTCGGTAATGACAATGGGCCAAATGACATAGGTTGTTATTAAAACAACTGAAAACCTGGTAAAGGGGTCAACAAAGAAATATAACGTGAGGGCTTAAGGCCATAATAAATTTGGAAAGTATGAAACAAGGGCATTAGACCCTAAAACCCTAGCATAGAACCATCAACACAAGGGTGAAAGATCATGAAAATTGTCAAGGAACCAACCAGAAAATGTTAATTTTTTGAAGTTCTATTAGTGGCTCCAGCTCGGGGATGCATACCCCTGGTGGGTATGGCAAGAATCCAAATCTCTGGTAGAAGCAAAACATCCCAAAAACAACCAAATAGGAGCTTGTCCGGACAAGACAAGAAAACACAGCAGGAAAGAAACAAACCACACTTATAAACAAAATTTACATAACTGTACAAAGTTTCCTTTGTTAGGAAACTTCATCCAATTCCACTAGTCTCAATTTGTAAGCCTGGTGCGTCAAGGGTTTCCAAGCTTTGGAGCCAAACCTTTCCTTTGTCAAAGGCCTTCTTTACACACACCTACACTAGGTGAGTACTCATAATAGACAATTCCCAACTATCTGCATTATTGTGATGGATACCAATGATCCCCCATGTCTCAAGACTTCCTTATTTACCAATCTCAAGCTTGTCAAGTTGAAGTGGAAAGAGGAAACATCCATATTCCACTTGATCACACTCATCTTGCATATCAAATTTAAAACCTTCAAGAATATTGTTCATCAAACTAGGCCCACAATTTCCTGAAGCATCAGAGAAGAAAAAGATAGGTTCAAGAAGGTCTTCACATTACCTCACATAAATTCCATTACTGTTGAATGGAAACAAATTCATAATGATGCCCAAAAGGTGAGGAGCATCAACAAAAAATTCAACCACATATTCATGTTGGCTGATATCATACCCAACATCATTTGGTTGCCCAACACATGAGCCAAATTTCCATTCATGCTGAATGAGCCTCAAAGCCAATTCATAATCTATATTTGTATCAAAATATGCAGCTCGGACACTAATTGTTGAGGCTCTTTCTTCATTATTACACACATCACTCTCTAAGAATTTACCTTTAGTTTCAAGATTTACACACTGAAAAATGACACCAATGTTCTCACATCCTTCATCACCTTTAACTTCAAAGTGCTCCTCCCCTTGTAACTGAAGTACTTGCAAGTCATTGTCACAAAATGAAATATACTTTTGGGAGAAACATTCAAATACCCTACTTTCCTCTTGATCTTCAAATTCATTCTCCATAGTAGTGCCAAATGTGAAAGCTTCATAAGCATTCTCATTAATAAACCTGCTAGTGCACTACTCATATCCATTCCCTAACCATACATTTAAAGCATCATCAGAATTCTCAAAAAGAGGATTGTTCCTGCACCAACCAGGGAACTCATTTTAAGCAACTAGCACAAATGAACATTCATCAAAAAGAGGGTTCTCTATTACATTAATTTTTGTCTGGGAAACTTTTTCCCATTTTAGATGAGAGTGTAACCTTTGCATCCTATTGCCACACATAGAATCCTTGCAGACTTCTGAAATAGGGCCTCCCTTCATTTGGTAGGGATATTCATATTCAACAAAGGAAAGGCATGACTCTACATCGTCACCACCACCACAACATGAGAATTCATCAATAGTAAGACTGCATTCAGACCCCTCAAACTGGATATCATAACATCTTTCGTCAATATCTTGATCATCAACAAAAGACTAATCATTATCAATATTAAAATCATAGCTATTGATTAGATCACTTGATGGTGTAACCATTCAGACCTCATCTAGCTCTTCATCCTTCATTACCTCCCAAGAGCCTGAGTCAGCCACATCATACCCTTCATCACAACAGGGATCATCATCCTCATCACTGTAGTGATAATCTGTCCATATAACATTAAAGTGAATTGGTTGCAATCATTATGTTCTAACTCATTTTCTTCACCAATTTGTACTACTTCTTGCTTTTCCCTAGCAGGATTAGGATCACTATTTCTCAGAAGCATCTGATGTTGTGCATGGTTTCTCCCAATTCCTTCTGCCAATTTTATTCAGTCAACTATTTGGCCTGGACTTTTAGGCTTTAATTCCTTTGGCAACATACTTGTTCCTAACTGGTATATTTCACAAAACAATTCAATGCACATTGACTCTTTAGGCTTGACACTTTCTGGTATTTCCAACAACACATCCATAAACCTATGGAATAGGTCATGGGGAAACTCATCTTGACCTCTTCTTATATCACATAATCTTCTAGCATGAAAAACATGATCAGCCCTTCTTGAAACTTGAGGGCATTTCTCCTGGTATCACCATGATCAACACACTGTGGTGATGGAGCAAGTGGGACAACAGGAGCTATATCTTCTTGGCATGATTCTTCAATGGTTGATTCATTAACTACAATTGCACAAGATGTGCCAGAATGACCAACATTAGTAGCTAGACATCCTTTCATCATCGAATACTTGAGGTTGTTTTCAATGTCCATAGCAATTTGATATGCTTGGCATAGTGTTGTGGGCTCTTTATCCCTCACTAGATAGACCATATTTTTGTCAAAAGCACCTAGATACACAACCAAACACTCAACATCATTTGGTCTTATGCTTTTTGGAATATCCCTTATTGCCTTTGTAAATCTAAGATTGAAAGTAGAGACCAATTCATCTTCATTTCTATGGATTTCCATAAAGTTTTTCCTTACCATACCTGGATTTATCCTTTCACCAATTTTTTCTACAAATGCTACCTTAAATTGATTCCATGAAACCATAGAACATGTTGGTAAATATGATAACCAATCTCTAGCATCATCCTTCAAAGATTGAACAAAAGTTTCATGACAACATCCTCATAATCTCCCATCAAATCCATAAATGTATGCAAATGCTTAGAAGTTGATTCTGAACTCTGCCCTATGAACTTAGGCAAATATTTTCTAATATTTTTAGGAATTAGGTTTGAAAAACCCTTAATACCACTAAAATCCAATGGCATATATCTTTCAATAACAAAATCCCTTTGAGGGCATGATAACAACTGTTTGCCCTGCATACTTTTACTTGATATTTCATAGGGAAAACTGTTCAGGGGCAACATACTTCTCATATCATTATTGACATTACACATTACACAATCAGAAGTATGAAAAGAACTAATACCATTCCCTTTCTTGATGCAATTTCATCCAATAGGGAACCATTTATCATCTCAAGTCTTGAAGATTTTTCATAAACTACTCTCAAACAGAACAATGCTTTCTTTAAATTTATGAGAATACCTAGAAACTTACAACAGCTATCAACCTTTTGTCCCAACAACACATTTTGAAGCTCTAGGAATTATCTTCACTACTTCAATAGGTTCTCAAGCCAGACTCACCACCTCCTTTACAAAGGATTGAACTTCAAAGAAACATGAAGTCCCTTCGTAAGTAAATCTCGTTCTGGATTGTCTCCACTAGTGAAGTCATTCATAAACTTTCAAAGTCTTGCTGCAACCAAAACCTTTCTAGGTTCTCAAACCTTCAATATCTAAACAAAATATTCAGACCCACCAAATGCTTGACTCTGTGGTACTGCCATCTGTGCATGGGATTCTTTCTTTTATAAATTTCTCAAAGTTCTCCCTAGCAGAGTCGCCATTTCTGTTGGTGTTTTTTCCTACTAAAATCCCAGATTTCTCTAAAGGGATGCCATGCCTTATTTTCAAGAAATTTATAGGCTAGAAGGCCAACATAATGTGTAAATATTCTAAGGCCTTTACTCCTACTCTTTAAGCCCTTTGAGACCAAGGAGGGTGTCCCTTACTGTGTTCATCTAATACTCAAAACCTCAAGAACACTTCAACACACAGATTTATCCCTACTAAGTGCAAATAGATCTTATTCATCAAAGGTTTGGCTGACCTTCAAACAAATAATCACTAAGTTTCTAGGAACACTAGTATATACGAGACTTACATCTCAACATGGATAAGATTTGAATTAATTAATTTTCCAACCTTGAATCCATAGATAGGTATTTTTTGATTTTATTAAACTATAAGAATTCCTAACGAATAGGTCAGTGCCTCATCAAATTGGGCAGGAGTCAAGCATGAAATATTCAATCATACACAATATTTAACCCTGAAATGAGTGGACCATTTTCACAATGGATTACATCATAAAAATTCATAGTACTTAAAGTATCACTTCTTACCAAATCCTTAGTACATTATCATAGACCTACAACTCTCTCCCAGGAATTCGATTAACTCTTTGAGTTAAGGCAAGAAATAGAATTGTACATTCAAATGAACCATTGATGATAAACTTGATATTTTCATTTATAGTCTGTAGCAACGTATACACAGGAGAGCACATACTTTAATTTTGTAGATTTCTTTTGATATCAGTAATTTGCATAAAACAATTTAAGATTATTTCATACATAAACCCTACCCAAGACAATTTCTAGCAGATTCATCAAGAATTATGCATTATGTGCATTCACTATACCCTACCTAGACCTTTTTGGATTGCACAATCTAACCTCAGTAATGAGCCTTGAAATCTCTTTTATAACACAAGAGAGCAACAAGCATCGAGCTCATTACAGTCACATTTCATGATAATTTCATTTCAAAGAAAAATTTTATTCGCATTTCAAAATCCCAGATGGTTAGATGTAATCATTTACCGAACAGGGGAATCAAAATTTTGAACCACCAACCGGTGTTACCCCACCCATTGCAAAATGTCATTAAGGCCTTGTTGTCCACACCCACGTTGAGCCAAAAGGGAGACAACACACATCGCAACCAAAAAACTAGAAAACCATCACCATCATCCAAAGAACGAACCAACACCAGGGCCACGGTACTTGCGCTCACTTCACATCCTCACCACAGTAGGAGGTGAAACCACCACTCCTTCCTCATCACCAACACATTTCTCTGCACCAAAACTAGTAACATCACATGGTGCCATCACATAAATTGGAGAAACCACAAGGACCTCTTCATTCACACCAGCCATCTCGGTCAACGCCACAAGGAATTTTCCATAATAGGAGTCAGTCGCCGTCACCAAAACTATCAAAGACACTAATGGGAAAATTCTGCCTACCTATAGAACTGCGACCATACCTTAACTTTTCCTTTGGTCTTCGTTTGAAATCTGTAGAGCACTTCTCTTGGCCACACACCGCCTCTTCTGTAATTGCAGCTTGGCCTTTCAGGCGAGAGCTACACCTAGTAACCACTAGGATGGGTTGTGTGCATTCCATTGTTAGGCTGAGAGAGCCTTGAAGATTACTTTGCTCACACAATGGCATGTCATCATCCGACCTTCAAAAATTAACTCTGGCAGACCTACGCACAAATGATGGAGAAGCACTCGACCTACTCGTGTTGCACCAATAAACAAAAACTTCACAAAAGCAATCACCAACCACAAAAATTTAGACTCCCAATTGTTGTGACGAAAATGATGAGCCTTCATCCATATTTATTGAGCAAATTGATCATGTCGATCATCAATGCTCCAAGAGAAGCACGAGCAAGTGAGTGATTATTCGTTGGCGTCTATTTCGTAACCGTTAATTCCTAGGTACATGGAAATCGGTGTACCATTCATCGTAATTGTTAGGAAGTGGTTATTCACATGCATGGAGATCAGGCTGATATCCTTTGAAGAGCATATGTCATTAATGCTCGCTATTTTCAACATCCAAATGACCATCACATGGCCAGTTTTGTTCTTTGAATGTGAGCCATCGATCAAGTGCTGAGATGGCACTTTGGATGACTCAAATCAAGTCAAAGATGTTTGAAAATTCCATGTTGTCGCATGGACAGTCCACTGACCAATGGTGTCTTCCCCATTTAGAATACACGTCCATCACTTGCAGGCCCCATCCAGCTTTCATACACCGCCAACAAAGTCCACGTGTCACCATCGTGCAGATCGTGCACGGTGTTAGGTGACATTATTTAATACTTTGTGTGACACGTGCTCTACGACTCAGATTTGATTAGATAGTACATTGGATTCATCGATTTACCGCCAACTAAGACCATGCCAATAGTGGGGATTGGGTCCCACTTGAATTGGAGGACATGTGGCACAATCGCGCACACTACGCGGCCCAACCAAAATACATTTTTTAAATATTATGTAGCATGCATGCAAGGGCTTAGATTTTGATCATTAAATCCAATGGCTCAGATTTTATGCACATGCACATATTGTTTGTTATAAGGAAGGGGCCATGGGCTAGGCAGCGAGCAACGACGCCTCAAAAAAATTAAAGACTTAAGACATAATGTGGATATTTAATATACCCCATACTCCCTTCAGGTTGTTTTGATGTTTTTCTTTACTTCCAACCTTGACCGATAATTCAAAGGGGCTTCCAGCCATATCTTGCGGTGTTCTTCGTTCAGAGCCACCACGTGTCGCCAAATCGCTTACCAAAGGAAGGCTTCCCTTCTCTTCTCTTTTGGTCCCTAACTGCCTGCCACGTAACCTCTGCTCGTGTAAACTCTGGTGACCCCCTCAAGCGATGCCAACATCAAAGAACGTTGCCACGTGTCTCTTCATCACAAGCTCTCATCAAAGGATGGGGAAGATGATTTTCATATTTTGAAATATAGCCAAGTACCCCTCAGCGCGGTTAACATGAAAGAGAAGAGTAACGCGAACACCATGGCTGCCATGTTGTGCCATGCATTATACCAGCTTTCACTTAAGATGACACTTGTTTACATAGGGTAGGGCGGAACCACTACCATCATTTACAGGGATTGCACCTGACTAGCGAGCGACTAGGTTCATGCTCAAGAATATTTTTGTTGCAACAATCGCGATGAATCATTTCCGCAAGCATTATAATTCATGATGGGGAATCATTTTCTATTATAGACTTTCAAGACAGTAGATGTTCTTGGCTATATCTACTACTTCTCTTGAAGGAGAAAGAGGCGGGAGAGGAGAATTCTCTTGACAAAAGGAAAAAATTCTATTTGCTAGTTCAAAATATCTATAGAAAATTTTAAGAGACACTAGGCCTTTGTTTTGTTAGATAATTGCAAAGACTCACAGACTGTGCCCTTGTAATTTGGCCTTTTTGTTTCTTAACTATTGATAACATTATACTGTGTTGTTTCTGAATAGTTTTATTTGCAACTTTAATGATTTGAATGGAATGTTGATTTAGAACCATGTCTTTGACTCTTTTTGTTCAGCAAAACTCTATGCAAATGATTTTATGTTATGAAATAAATCATTTGGGTCTTTATCTTTGATAACTGTCATTTTGAACATAGCAAATTGCTTAGCGAGCCCTTAGACCACATCTACAAGATAGGTCTATCGTGCCTAGAATCTAAATCTTGGCGTATCGCCTTAGTTAGATCTTTTATTTTATATTTGCTCCCATTTCCCATTCAAACCCCAGTTATAGAAGAAGGCGAATTCTTTAAAATCTAGAGGTTACTCAGTATGGTGCAATAATTCCCCCCTAAAACTGAGTTTCCCACAAAAGGTTGTTACCTTGCCAACTTTTGGCATCAACCTTTTTTTTTCCCTTGGCATGCCCGGTGGGACCATGAAAGACATGCTTAAGCTTTGAGTAGGTACATGAGCAATTGACCTGTCACAAGATCCCAAACAATAAATAACCCTGGTTTGTTGGTATCTCCATTAGGGTCAATACCAACTAGAACCCATTACAGAAACATCCCAAATCCTCCACCAGCTATGTTGCCTATTGCCAACCGAAATTATGTGGCTTGGGACATTGGGAGTCCTCTTGTTGCCCCAATAGCACCTGCCATTTGGGCCCCCATTTCGGTCTCTGCTCTCAAGTCTATTCGTAAATTTACCAGAGATGGCTCGAGAACACCATCTGAACATCTCCAAGATGTTGCAGACGTGTGTTTGGTGCACAGAGTAACAGATGAAAAAATAGCATTGAGGTTGCTCGCAGCCTCTTTCAGAGGAAAAGCATCAGATTGGTACCGCACTCTACCAACTAACTCTATCAACACATGGGATCAGCTCAGAGATCCCTTTTTTGAAATATTCTCAAGCGATGGTAATAGATCTTCTCAGTATCACCAGCTAGAGATCATCAAGCGGGCCTCGTATGAGGCCTTGATGGACTTCAACACACGGTTCCACATAACTTGGCAAAGAGTTCAGGTTGCAATTTTTCTACCACCCAACTTGGCATTCATGTTTTACTTGAATTCCATCAACACCGACATTTCCATGATGATTCAATCGCTCGGCGGAACCACACTACCAAGCGCATACAATATTGCAATTAAGGCAAAAAATAATCTGATCAACGTCGAGAAATTGCTGCCTTAGCCCACTATGCCCATATTCCCTGAGATGCCAGCTTTCGCCCAAGCAATGCCACAAATCACACCAGTTGTCCCTCATCAATCTATGCACACATATGCAAGTGTGCCTCAAAGCATCTCACCCAGTTCCTCAAAGGATGAAATGAGCGACATAAAGGAAATGCCGCGTGCTATGGCCAACAAGATAACTATTATCGAGCACAACCATGCCACTCCTCCAAAGCCAAACTATCAAAATTATCAAGTTGGAAGGCCCTCTTACCTGCAAAATCATTTCCAAGGAAGCACTCGCACAAGTCCTCAGGCATCAACAACAAGTTAGATAGTATCAGTACCCACTTCGTTGTTGAATACCAACCTAAGCTCAAATAGAGAGCTGACTATGGGACAAAACAATTTGATCAATGATGGAAACCCCTAGTGTTTCCCTTGTGGTGATTCGCACATGCCCTAAAACTACCCACACGAAAATCTACAATAGAAGATAGCAAAGCAGCACAACCAAGGTGCAACGTCGGGCCATGGAGGCTATGCATACACCTCTTCGCAAATGGAAAATGTGGTACTTACCACTTAAATGCAAGGAATGTCTCTAGAGCAAGAAACCGATATAGCTCTTGACCTTGCCCTTTTCTCATGGATGGAAGGAGAAGAGGCAATATTCATTCGAAGCATCCATTTCTAAAGCTCCACATGTCCAGTCTGACTACAACACCTACTCCAAAGGAAGCTTCCCGAGCGAAGAAGTCATCCCACAATTAGTCAGTCCACAGTCAAAAAATACCTCTGACTATGAATCTAGTACTTCCGCAATGGCACCACCGTGTCCGCCGAAAAAGGAAATTATAACAACAAAGGCTAGAAGGAAAGAACCTCCAAGGCCACCACCATTTGATGTAGTGGAACAATTGAAAAGGTCATCCGCTAACATTTACCTATGGGAAATCTTAGCCATTTTGGAGCAAAAGACATTACTACAAAAGGCTCTTCGAGAAGACCCAAGCACTAAAGCAAAAGAATAGTCGCAACAGGAGGAAGCTATCAGTTAATCACCTCTGGTTGAAGTTCTCGCAGATACTGCAAAAGAGACCTCTACTAAGGACCAAGAAGAAAAATCAACATTCAAAGTTGACGAAGTCAATCTGAAACTGAAGCCATTCTACTTAACCCTTGGTGTGGGTAAAAAATTACTACACAACTCCATGATCAACTCCGACGCTAGCACCACAGTCATGCCCAAGCTAATAGTTGAAGCCCTAGGACTCAACTACGAACCTTTGAATAAAGGAATCATGCAATTAGATGGGAATATGGTTGATACCGTAGGGATCATTAGAAACCTACCATTGACCTTATTCGCCTGCTCGAATATCACAGTCAAGCAGGATACTGTGATCATTGATATTCCCCCAATATTCGATATATGCTTATTCAAGGAATTCACTTCTAAAATAGGTGGATACCTTTCTTTAGACTGGTCACACCTGATTATAAGGACCAAGCACGGGGCCAAAATGAAGCTAGTATATGAACCTCTACATTCAGAACATGTTGTGGATGAAGCTAAGACAATCTTTGAGTCCACCCACACTTCCATCACTAAGGAGGAAATGTATTGCATTGAGCTTCTTGAGGACGAAGAGATCACAGGAGATCTAACCGATCAAGAAGAGGTTCTTTTGAGCAAATTCATTGAAAAGGACCCTTTCAACAATTATCATGCCATCGGACTAGAAACCTATGTCATTTATGATGAAGATCAAGCTATCCCAAAGGTGACACAAAAACCTAAAGAAGGTTCAACAATCAGACTGTGTTCGCCACACTTCAAGGGTGCAGAATGTGAGAGCGGTGCAGAAACTAAAGTAGGCCTGACTTCCCCGAGCAATGAGAAGATAATCAGGCCTTTTCGATCCCAATTGTCTTTTTCTAGAGACAGGATGGGAAATAAAGGCTTCATAATAGGTATGGGCTCTGTAAAGCAAAAGGGCATGGATTTGTTCAAAGTTCCCGAACTGATCATAAAACAAGCCCCACATATCAAGCCTACAAGCGATGTCTATGTGGGATCATCTGGAGAAAAGGTCTGAGACCTAATTAAGAGCTTTGGAACCTGTAATATTCAAACTGTTCCTCAAGAACAGAATGATGGTATAAAAGATATGTCCAAAGTTAGACCCCAATCTAAACTAGCACTTGACCAAATGCAAAACCAATGCTCCAAGAAATTAACACATCAACTCACAAATAAAGATGATGGGCAGGATTGGCAAGTACTCAACAACAATGGACATATCACCTGGATCAGTTTGCAGTCCGAAGAAGCTACTAACCAAATGGAAATGAGAGACAATGAGCAAGACATCCATTAAGGATTCCATGAATTTCCAAAAGGTTTGACCTCTCTCAAGGGTTCCCCTTTTTGTAATACTGGAAATAATAAGAGAAATCTCTCAACAAGAGAAGATAATGGTACAAAGGATCAAAACAAAAAGGCAAACAATTTTTGAGTCCAAAAAAGCATCCTATGTCAAGGAAAAGAGAGGTGCATACATCTTTCAAAGGAAAGTGATTGGTTATCTGCCTGGTCATATGACAAGCTTAGAAGATATGATCCTGGCATCATCCAACCCACGATAACAATAGAGAAAGGGACCAAATCAGCACGCCAAAAAAGGGGGCTAGTAAGTCTAAATATTGAAGCATTGATAAATCAACAAAGGTCGGCAAGGTTAATGCCGATGTGAGTTCCTTTCTTGGCCAAACCTAGTGTTTGGGTTAGCGGTTGCTTTTTGGCCCAAAGGAAAACAAAGGGATTCACCTATGTGCCAATCTCCGCAAACAGAAGCAAGCACTAGTGCGAAACTATCACCCACCACCCTCTAAAGAACTAGTCTCACATAACATAGCAGGTGCAAGCATGTTTCCCCTATTTAATGGTCGTTTAGACCAGCGACCGAAGGGTAAAAGTCTAGTAGTAATATCTAGTCAACAAAAATCAAGAACTGACCATCATGAGGAATTTGTTCGCGATAATCTAGAACGAACGAGACAAGGCTTTCAAATAACGAAGTGGAGAAAAAAAATCATCAGGGGTTTCCCATTAAGGGAATTCACTTTGAAATTCTAAAAAACTTGTTCAGGCAGTCCTACCATGTAAATATGTAATTAGCGTGTTTGTTTTCTTCTTTGTTCTTTTCGTTCGGCCGATCTTCCTAATCAATAATACAACAACAAAATTTCCAGAATTCAATACAGAGAATAGCACAGAATGCCCAAAGGGATATAAATCATGCAGCGAGGAAAAGATTAAATAAAAGCTACGTCTTCATTAATTTATCTACTTCAAAAAATTATAACAACAAAATGGATCAAAGGCCACGTGTTTAGAGGAGTATATACTTATACATTGCTATGAAGCCTTTTTTACGCTATATACAAAAAGATTAACAGGATTTTGGTCTTGAGAAATAGGGAAGACAAGATTTTTAGTCCTCGATAGGGGAAATGGCATCAGCATCACCAAGTACCACCTCATCCTCAACCACATCGGCAGTTTCATCCACAAAAGCATTGGTAGGTGGTGGAGGGAACACCAGAATCCTAAAGGTGGTATACCAGTCAATATTGAAGAACGACACCACGTTGTAAATCCGAAGCAGAAAGTAGCAGGCACAGGAAGCCTTCTAGCAATGAACTTCTTGTGACTGAAGGTATAAGCCACTCAAAATCGGCAACCATGGGATGACCCGTCCTCTTCAATGAACTAATGGAGGTCTTTTACAGTTGGTATCCTACCAAATGCAGCGTGTGCTAACACCTCTCCAAGTCCATTTAGGTACTTCTTCGGGAATATTGTTGTCACCAACCAAAGGATAAGTGGCTTGGGAACTTGGATGTCAAGCAGCGATGCCACAAAGTGAGAGCTCACATCAGTGTTCACCCTATACTTGTCTTCATATTCAAGGTAGTCATGACCAAGGACCCATTTCATAGCTATGATGGCCAAGGAATGTCTATTCTTTGTCATCCTTTTTAAATGCCTAGTCGAAAGCTCCCCCAGAAAAGCCATTTGAGGTTTATGGGAGGTTAGCCTAATGGGGATGTTCATGGTGTCAGATGCTATACGACTATCAGAACATAAATCCTATGTGAGATGCTTAAATTTAAACTGTATGCAAATACTGTGCAAACTCCTATTACTACTTGCTAAACCAATTGCCTAATGTTGATTCTACTAAAACTTTCTAAGTTAATCTCCCTACTGACTAGATGCCTATTTATAGAAGCAACAGGGATAAGCGTGATAATTCACATACCTTAAGCATGAGGTTAGGCAAGTACTACCTCGAATACCACACCGAGGCTCGCTCAAAGTTTGCACCAAGTTTCGATCACAGGTATGATTTGATGCAGGTAAGCTAATTAATTAGCACAAGTTGTTGGTAGCATTTGGCGATAGCCTCTTCAACTGGATGGTGAGGTGTCGTCCTTATGGGTACTCTTCAAACCTCGAGAAAAGATGCAGATCTAAGTAATGGTTATCTCATACTTTGGCGTAATCATTTTGTCCAGGGTATTAATTACCACGACATACGATGCCTAACCTGCCTTCAAATCATCGACCCAATTTCCAAGGAAAAATCGCGTCAAGAGTTGCAAAGTACTTCGGGTCATCATGAAGCCTTTTCATTTCAAAATAGCAGGTAGTTTGCCTTGCATAAACCCAAAGGTTGGTAGTACATGCTGAATTTAATGCAGGAAAAAGCAACCGTCATCTACCACTTAGAGGAGGCCAGCAAAGCTAAACGTTGCATGCGATTATTTAAGGAAGGTTTTAAAATACAAGAGTTGTGCAAAAAAAATTCAAAGAGCAGAGTTGCTAATAGACGCTAAGCAATTTGTAGAGAATTTTAGAGGAAAATGGCATCCGCTGCCCCTAAAGTAACCCAAAACCCACAAATGAATGAACCAGGTGAAGCATCCCAAATATTGGCTGACGCAATAATCAACGCGCCTATGGTCAATATCTTCGAGCATCAGAAATCCTATGCTACCTCAGGGATTCCAAACAAACCAGAATGGGTTCACACACGAGCTACTAAGAAGGGTCAACTCAAAGATGCTAACCTGATAAAGGAGGAATGGGATAATATCTATGATCCCATCCTCAATACTAACCCTAAGGGTTTGAGAGAAGTTGCTTTTGCAAGGATGAAGAAATCGAAGGAATGCTAACTACCATTCAAGCAATGGCAAAGCAAACTTCCCCAATAAATGGTCCCCTATGTGCACCATTGTCTAGAGATGATTCAAGAAAGTGTCTAACGCTTCAATTCGGCAATTGGTGCCATTGAAGTTCACAAATTGAGGGTAGTACTAACTGCGGATGCCCTTAGACACATGTTGTGCATTCCCGAAACGAGAACCAGAGAGCGATCGATGGAAATATTCAACCAAAAAAAGGGTTCTAAATTCTGGAGCACCAAGAGGGATGCTCTCGACTTCTATAACGTCGAGACCAGAAGGCCCTAGGATAGCAAAGCTCCATTAAAGAGTCTGAATCGTTGTATCGACTATAAACTGCCGGACATGAAGGATGCCTTCTCTATGATGGATTTTGTATGCGATTTTGATAACGATGAGATCGTGTCTAAGGCTCAGTTGGGCCTTGGTTTCCAACTCAGGAGACAAAAGGAACCTTTCTGGTATGATTTCGTGGAAATGATTATCAAGGACATGAAGAAACAGATTGGCGAGTTTGAGACTATGGGTAAATTCAGGTATCCATCTCTTCTTGCCTATATGTTCCTACATCAAAACCCTGATTTCTTCAAGGAAAAAATAGAGTTGTCAATATTTGATGAGAGGAACCATCAGAAGCCAACTTCGGTATGGACTCCCATCCTCTGTTCCACTTATGATTATTATGCATTTTTGGAGAAATTCCTGGACCTGATTTTGCGTGACCTAAGTGAAGATGGTGACTATTATCGCCTATCAGACAATCAGACCAGCTAGATGCGGTCCCTGTTCCCAAAATGTGACTAGTTCCTCGATGAAGATTTCACATGTGTTCGAGTGCGCAGTTTTTGCAAAGAGTCGATCCGACTCCCCACATCCCCCACCGATCAAGTGTTATCCCTTAAGGTCTTCTGACAAATGGCTAGTATGGACTAGAACTTTTGCTCTGACCTAAAGAAGAAGAAGAAAGTATTTTTTGATTGCCTGATGAGCTACAAAACAGTAATCATGGTGAAGAGGAAGTCAATAGAGCTAGCAGTGGTTAAATTGGAGCACCTCGGGTTGGTTTTTATTTGCGAAAAAATGGAACTACAACCCCGAGAATGATTTGGATGACACATCTATTAAGGTAAAGCATAGCCCTCAACCATACTAGGAGGTGCGGAGAAATCTGATTGAAGATGACAACAAATTTTGGATAGATTTGGCGCTCATGCCAATAGACAATCGAAGGTCACCATGGCTCGACTTCTATCTCGTCAGAAGAAAGGTTGATGAAAATTTCCATATAAGTACTATCCTCCAAAGCAACTTAATAAAGGAGTAGGATTGGAAGATAGAAAAGATAAATGATTTTTGGATCGACCACCAGGTTATTAAGAATCTTGACACCCCTTTCCAAGATGAATCAGTTTTTGAAACTGATGATAAATTTGACACCCTCTAGAACCAGAATCATCCAGACTCTGACGCAAGTGATGTAGAGGAACCTGACCCTGAGGATGCCCCAGCATGCTCCGACAAGGGAAAGCTCAAAGAGAAGGCGACGACATAGCCTAACACTGCGATTAGGAGGAGTGTGCGAGTAAAAACTTCACGATCAAGGCCCTCACAGTCTTGACCTACTACAGCAGTGGCTAACCCTGGGGAAATGCAACAACCAACAAAGGTAATAGATGTAGAGAATTCTTCGTTGAATAAAGGGCAGTGCACTGATGCCGATATCACTGGTAGTTCACCGGAGGTTGCAATCAACCAAGAGTTGGAGAAAGAGTCGGCCTCTCAGGTATCATTCTCTTCCCCTCTTCTTGAATCACAGTCTTTTGTTTCTTTTGCGGTCCCTACAATACCTATCAACTTCGATATGGGACTATCGTTCTTTGTCCCCTCTGCAATGCCTGTGAGAGGTCTTCCCTAGTTCCCTCATATCGGGTGGATGGCTTTCACTCCCCCCTGAGATGCCCCATCATTGGTCAGTACCCCTTTGATTGTACCATTTGCCTCCTCATCCACCTCCATGTTTTCCACTCCATTGGTACCTGAGGCTTTTGTCCCCGTTGCATCGACGAGTTCAACTCTGACTCAACCTTCGCAGACATCGAAGCTTGGTGTATCCCCTTCGCCCCCACCATTCTCCATGAGTCCCTCCATGTCATCACGCCTGGGATGTGGAATATTCCTCCTTTCTCTCCACAAACGATAGCCCTTCCAAAGAAGAAAGCATCTGAGGTCACCCACCTCTCTTTCCCTTTCGTTGTCCCTCCCGGTGTTCCCTTTGCAGGTGACTGGATCAGATCATTGGCCCAATTCTTGTCCCAAAGTGATATAACAAAGCAAGCTCGAGCTCTCCAACTTCAGAAGTGACAAGGAAAAGATGCCAAGAGACCAGCTAAGTCCAGAGTCCATACAACTTATAACGAGGCTCAACAATCGTTGCATTTTTCAACCCTACATCCAAATGTTGTTAAACCATAGGGAGAAATGAAACTTGATGACTATAACATCCATGCCATTGGATTGGACTTGCGTGTTGTCTGGCTGCAAGATAAAGTCGAGCTCCTGGAGGAGACACAACGATGGTGACCACTGACTTCCTTAAGTCTGGTCAGAAATTGAAAAAGATGGAGGACCAGCTCAAGACCATCAAGGCAAGGCTGGATGTTGCTTTATCCAAGGACAAAGCACAAGAAGCTGAAAGAGTCTGCCTCACACAGAATATGCAAGATGAATAGGCTAGCTTGCAAAGAGAGCTCGAGAAACTCCAAGCCCAGGAGTTGGTTTGGATACCCGAGCTGCAACAACAGAATCGGGAATTATCCAATAGGTTGGCTCAGTTGGAGGAGGAAGTGCAGCAAAATATCAGAGAATTACAACAACTAAATGACCATCTAGAGCAGACAGTACAGGAAAAAGAGGTAAGCCAAGCAAGCGCACAGGCTCAACTCCAAGAAGATCTCAGGAAGCTCAGGCTTACCCTGGATAAAGAGTCTGCAACACAAAACCAAGCTGAAGAAAGATGGCTTTCCGCACAAAAGGACATAAAAGAGAAGCTCACCTCTACCGCAAAACAAATTACAGGGTTAATGTAGGAAATTGAGATGAAGGATGCAAAACTTAATCTGTTGAAGAGAATCGTCCAAACCCTTGCTCCACAGTCGGACCTCGAATCGGTAGCCCAACAGTTGTACAATTCTTACTAGGAAAAGGTCAAGGCCTTGTGTCCAACCCTTTAGCCCATACTCCAATTCATGGTTGAGGCAACAAATTTATGTAAAGAGGTTCACGACACAATGGAGTAGTTCCCACAGTTCATAGAGGAAAAGGTCCTCGAAGCAAAGAGGTTATTGGACAAGATATACACATTGCCAAGCAAGGATTTGGAATGAGCAGGGATCAAGGATCAAAAGACGGTTGTTGAGGTTGCAAATAAATTTATCTACTACTAGGAGGCCACTCTTCATGCTTAGAAATGTTCGATTACATTGGGGCAGACTATGGATAGCGTTTAGGCAAAGCTTTCCCAACTAGCCCAGATGGGCTTACCCTCTCCTTTTCTTTTAAATGAATCAGTGGGTACCACAGAGCAGATTGTAGCCAAAATGAGGGGAGGAAGCAGGACTTATCAGTTTTGTAGAAATTCAGCCAACCTGCTACTATTGAGGTCATTGAAGGTGTAATTAATCAAATCACGCAGCTACTTTTCCGAATTGAGGACGGGTCAAAATGTGTTTGGTGATGTCCTATAGGGAGGTTATTGACCTACATGAAGCACACAGGATCCTACGCGCCATATCAATGCCTTCTAAGGCCAACTAGCTGCCCTTATAGGATGCTCTTTCTAAACTATGACTCTAGCACCCAATGAATAAAGCTTTGGTCTTTAAAAAACTAGAAAATTTTGGATTCATCGTTCCACAAGCAAAACGCCCTTGGTAGTCTCCAAAAGTTGTGGATATTTAATATGCCCCATGCTCCCTTCAGGTTGTTTTGATTTTTTGCTTTGCTTCTGACCTTGACCGATAATTCAAAGGGGCTTCTAGCAGTACCTTTTGGCATTCTTCGTTCAGAGCCGCCACGTGTCGCCAAATCCCTTACCGAAGGAAGGCTTCCCTTCTCTTCTCTTTTGGTCCCCGACTGCCTACCACATAACCTCCGCCTACGTAAACTCTGGTGGGCCCCTCAATCGATGCCGACATCAAAGAACTTGCCACATGTCTCTTCATCGCAAGCTCTCATCAAAGGACGAGGAAGATGATTTTCAGATTGCAAAATGCAGCCACGCACCCCTCAACGCGATTAACATGAAAGAGAAGAGTGATGCGAACGCCATGGCTACCATGTTGTTCCGTGTATTATACCAGCTTTCACTTAAGATGTCACTTGTTTACACAGGGTAGGGCGGAACCACTACCATCATTTGCAAGGAATGCACCTAACTAGCGAGCGACTAGGTTCATACTTGGGAATCTTTCTATTGCAACAGTCGTGATGAATCATTGCTGCAAGTATTATGATTCATGATTGGGAATCATTTTCTGTTACAGACTTTCAAGGTGATAGATGTTCTTGGCTATATATACTACTTCTCTCGAAGGAGAAAGAGGCGAGAGAGGATAATTCTCTTGACACAAGGAAAAAAATTATATTTGCTAGTTCATAATATCTATAGAAGATTTTAGGAGACACCAAGCCTTTTTTTTGTTAGATAATTGTAAAGACTCATAGACTGTGCCCTTGTAATTTGACCTTTTTGTTTCTTAACTATTGATAACATTATACTGTGTTGTTTTTGAATATTTTTATTTGCAACTTTAATGATTTGAATGGAATGTTGATTTAGAACCATGTCTTCGACTGTTTTTGTTCAGCAAAACTCTGTGCAAATGATTTTATGCTATGAAATAAATCATTCGGGTCTTTATCTTTGATAGTTGTCATTTCGAACATAGAAAATTGCTTAGCAGGCCCTTAGACCACATCTACAAGATAGTTCTATCGTGCCTAGAATCTAAATCTTGGCGTATCACCTTAGTTAGATCTTTTATTTTATATTTTCTCTTGTTTCCCATTCAAACCCTAGTTATAGAAGAAGTTGGCTTCTTTAAAATTTGGAGGTTACTCAGTTTGGCGCAATAGGTCCCCCCTAAAACTGAGCTTCCCACAGAAGGTTGTTACCTTGCAAACTTTTGGCATCAACACATAAGTCTTTAAAAGGAAAAATATTTTGGGTCGTCCATGAAATATTAAAATTTAACAAACACATGATGATCGGTGGGCTTAGGCAAAGGGGTCGTTAATGACAACAGGCCAAATGACATAGGTTGTTACTAAAACAACTGACAACCTAGTGAAGGGGTCAATGAAGAAATATAATGCAAGGGCTTAAGGCCACAATAAATTTGAAAAGTATGAAACAAGGGCATTAGACCCTAAAAACCTAGCATAGAACCATCAACACAAGGGTGAAAGATCATGAAAATTATCAAGGAACCAACCGGGAAAATATCATTTTTTTTAAGTTCTATCAGTGAGTCCAAAACTGATACTTGGAAAATGGTTAAGAATGTAATTCTGACTCTTATAAAATAAAAACATAATTAAACATTGGAAAATATAATTTAGAATTTAAATTAAAGAAATTAGTAGAGGATGTTCATAGAAAATGATGAAGAAAAAGGAAAAGGAATAAAAGGCATATTCTTTTCAATGTTCAATGCAACTCTATGGTTTATTATGAATCAAGAGGAAGAATTAGGGATTTAAATTATGTTTTTATCTTCCCTATTCTCGAGCTTTGAATTATGATTTTATCTTATATATCTTTGGGCTCCACTTTAGGTTGACTAATTTGTGTGTGGTATTGTCTAGTTTAGTGTGGTATTGTTCATAAAATCATGATCTTGTTTACCTATTATACTAGTGCACCATGTACAACTATAGTAACATCCTCTACAACCTACACCTACAATGAAAGTTTAATATAATGGATGGGGTGGCCTTGTAGGCACCTTTGGGGACTTGACTTAAGGAGTCTTACCAATAGAATTTTCTTACCAACAATCAAGTCCCATAAATATTTGAGAAAGATCAAAGATTATGTCTTAGGGAATGCTTAAAGAGTGAGTACTAGGTAGATGCAATGTGCAACTATAAAATGTTTAGTGATGGCTTCCAATTGAGCTTATTGATACCTTTTACTACTTATTTCTACTAATTATGTCTATTGCACATATTTAAGTGCTTCTAAGTTGTTTCATCAACTACTAGTTTATTTAATAAGAATTGGATGATTTTTATGACCATTTAGATGTGGGAGAGGACAAAGATGCAAAGTGAAGTAAAAAGTCAAGAGTTAAAATTATCAATAAAATAATGTGCTCCAAATGCTAGTATTGAATTGGAATATTACTTATAGTGTATTCATTACACTTATTAATCTGATTATCATTCAAAACTACTAAAATAATATTTAGCCACCAAATTTAATCTAAGTATAACTAAATACAAGATGTAAGAATTGAAATACTATTAAAAAAAAAGGTGAGAGTGCATCCATGTTTTGATATTTAGTGTTGTCTAGTGATTGTAGAAGGTTGGATCAAGAGCTAAAAGGCCTTTGGTACTCTACAAGAGGTTTCAAAGCTTTGTCAAACAATGGTGTTTATGGTATAAGTACTCATGTATAGAGAAAGCTCTCGCATCTAAGCCTTTGACTAAGCTACAACTTTATAAGTTACTCACCAAAAATCTCCAATGCATTGATGTGTGCATATTCTATAAATCATCTATATAAAGAGAGATGTACCTATCTAAAGTTGAAAGGGGGAATAAAAATGGTTAGATGGATTTTCCAAAGTACCTTAGTTAGTCCCCTAGAATGGCTTATTTTAGCCCTCAAGTATGTAATAAAATAAGGGTGCATGATTTATAAGTGAATTTGCTTATGGTGAGTGTAATGATTGCCAATATAAAATCCTAGAAATATTTCTAACCCTAGTATGGTGTGTAGTGTGATGGAAAGAAGATTAGGGAGATGGAAGTATCATTAACATGACAAGAGGGTTTGTTAAGGAGAGTTTATAAAATATTGGTAAATTATAACAATGGAGGATGGAGGAATAGGATTTCAAAGGTTAGGGTTTAGGAAGCTATTGAAAACCTAGCAAGAGTATGTGAGGATAGGGGAAATGGAGTAAGGAGAGTGATGGAGTTCGCAAGACCTACAATATAGGTGAGACTGCAAGTAGGTTTAACTATGGAGGAAGTGCAAGGAGCCAAAGTGTGATTAAAAAAAGACATGAAAAGAGAGAAAATGTGTAGGATAACTATTCAAAAAGAGAGAAAGTAAGAGTGAGTGAAAAGAATTAAAATGAGGGTGAGTGGAGCTTTTATAGAATTCTCCCAAGTAGATATTCATTAAGAAAAAATTGTAAGGGAAATTTAGGGTTTGGACTTAATTGTTGGAAAAGCCTAAATTCAAAAATCTAGTAAGAAACTAAAGTTAGGGAAGCTCTAATGTCTTTGTCACCAATATTGGGGGCATAGTGTCCTTGAGGAACTAGGACTCTATAGACACCTAAATTTTTTTTGAACATATCACACATCTTGATTCCACTTATTAACATCATTTTCCTCATTATCACCTAATTCCTCTATTTAATTAAATAATTTTTAATTATTTAGTTAAATTCACTTTATTCCCTTATTAATTGAATAATTAAGGTTATTTGATTAATTCAAATTTTCATACTAATAATCCCTCTTGATTAAATCATTCTCAATTATTTAATTAAAAATCTTAATTCCTCGTCCTCACAATTAAATGTTTTTAATAAATATTTAATTGGCTAATTTTCCTCCAACTCTCCAACTTGCACAAAGAGTATTCCCTTTTCAAATTGAAAATGTTCCCTCCATTTCAAAATATATCCAGCCTATTTCCATGAAATAAGGGATATTTTGAACTCTCATGAATCCTCAACCATTGATCCTCCTTGATCCACACCCACCTCCTTGATTTCCTCTCATCCATTGATCCTCAGATTGAATCTTGGTCATTTATCAAAATTTCCAAAATCTATAAACAAGCTTTCATCAACATGAAAATCATTCACAATCCTCATAATCATAGGCACTCTCTAGAATTCTTGAGCCATTTCTTGAGCATTAGAGCACCTATTTTGTAAATCACAACCTCTCATATCAAGCTTTTGTAACATGGATTATGTACAAATTGAGCAATCTACATCACAATTATGCATCAATCCATAATGAGATTGAAGGTTTGCACTTTCAGTTTGGTTAATTGCTTTGATTTTAGTTCAATTCTTTAGATTAATCAATTTGAATTCTTTGCAAATTAATTTCATTGAGTATGGGTTTGTATGATTCAATTATTCGAATTCTTAGTGTTTTAGACTCTAATTGATTCATTCATACTTTTATTCATGCTTATTTTTCCCTTATGACATTTTGGGATGCTCGATAAGACTCACGTCCCTAATTTAACCATTTTTGTGAAGTTTTTGTTGGCCTTGCAGGTTATAGAGACAATGTGATGCTTTTGTTTTAATAGTGTGATACCTTTGTAGAAGATCAACGCGTCTGCACGTCAAAATTGACACTTATGTTTAAAGCTCGACACATCTGACTAGTTCATCTTCTAATTGTTTGCAGGAAACTTCAACGCCTCTGTCAAAGGGCGATGTCTTTGCAATATTGTGACGCTTTTGTCTGGCAGGAGATCAACGCCTTTTCCATTAACCTACTCTTTTGTTCTAATTACTCTTTATTTTCTTGCAAGAGAGTGTGGCACCTTTGTACAAAGGTTGATGCCTTTGCAAAATGACAGTGCAACGCCTTTGTTCCAAATCCTGATGCCTCTGTCAAGTATATAACGCTTCTATTTTGTTAAGGTTTTTAGTTTGATTTGAATTCTTTATTTTAACTAATCTTTAACCAGTCTTTGTTTTCCGGAATTTATCTAACAGTTTGCAGCATGTGGCAATCGATGGAGGAAGATTGAAAGCAAGGAACTACTAACGTTTGTATTGTAGGGTTTTGAGTTAATCTAGGAATCTCATTTTCCCTTTGTGCACTTAAAATTCAATCTCACATTTCATTTGGTGTATTTAAAATGAACAATACAAATTTCATTTTTTCTTGGTGCATTTAAAAAGAACAATACAACTTTCATATTTGATTTGGTGCTTAAAATTAAATTAACAATTTGCACACTTCAATTTGGGGTTTAAAATTTTACCAACTTGCACATTTGAATTTGGTTTTTTTTAAATTGAACCACATATTTAAATCCGTGGTGCACTTAAAAAATAACTCTATGACATGTTTGGTATGTTAATGCATACATATGCTCTTTCTTTGCGCCTAGTGTAATCTTGGAAATTAGAATTACCGCTAACTTGCAATTTGTTTGTATACCTTGAGGTGTGATGTTATGTATTCTCTCCCCTTGTGACTCCTAAGAATGATCTTGGGGATCAAAAGCAAAACTATTTTTCATTTGTTTCAGGTAGGAGACTCTCTTGGGACCTCATCACCCCAATTTATAATTTCAAGCACATTTCTCGACGGGCTATATAAAGGGGGAGAATGAAATTTCCACCCCAAGGAGTGGGTCGTGTCTTTCAAGCCAAGCCCAATGACCCTCAGTTCACCGAGACAAGGAGGTGTGAGTAGAGAGGAGGCCCCTCTCGAATCAAGCATATCGTACGATCTCTTTGTTCACAACAGACCCTACTACGAACTTGTAAAATCTAAAAGCCTAAGGGCCATTTGTAAAATGTCAACTTAAAGTGGTGCAATGTACAAGTATTAATGTGTAAGTTACTCGCTATGTACTAACCTTTGCTGAGGTGACAGTTATTCCTTGTTAGGATCTTTTCCTTTCAAGTTGAGACGTGTTAAGGTGGTACATGACCTTGGCATACTCTAGTCACCCATTCATTAGATGGTATTTTATTAGTGGGCCTACTCTAAGTTGATAATCCTAATCTACCACTAAAATAGGATATGTATTTATGGTGTGTCTTTATTGTAAATCTACTCATGATACCAATTATTGTGGTCTTGTTGAAGAAGGCACGTGAAAATATTACAAATCAAACTTTGAAAATTCACAACCGTATGTCAAACTTGCAAAATTTAACCTCTAAGAAAAAATGATACCTTTGACTATCGCGGTGTGACACCTTTGTTTACAAATCAACCTTCCATTTTTATCAAAACAACGCCTTTGTTTGCATCTTAGCGTTTTTGCACATCTCGATGCCTTTGTTCTTAGAGTAAATCAACAATATTTTCATCTCAACGCCTTTGATTCAGTAATGTGATGCTTATGTTTTATCTCGACGCCTTTGTAGGTATTTTGATGCCTTTGTGGAAAACAATCTAGCCCCTTTGGCTACATCTCAATGCTTTTCACTGTCAATTGAAAATAGAGAACCTAAGATTTTTCTAGATTATGGATTTAATAAGCAAGCATTATAAAACATGAGATTCATGCAAAATAACTTATAGTTATCCTAATCATTCAAAATAGCAACAAACATACATATTTCCATCTCAATCTCATGTCACTACTTCATATTGAACTAGTCTAAAACATATTTTGTCATCATTGGACCAGTTCAACCCTATTATAGATGGAAAACCAATCCATTCAAAATAAACAATCTAGAAATTTTCATAGCTCACTTTTAGTTCAAATCTCTATCATTATCTCCTAGATTTGCTCTTTACTTGAAAACTATCTTCTTTTAAGTACTTAGTCGAATTAGTGTCAAAACATTGTGAGTTAACTTGCTTTGGAGTCATTAGTATACTCCCAAAGTTTTTGAATCTCATTATCATCCTCCTTAGCTTGGACTCATTTTTCTAGTACAAGCAAGGATCATCCCCAAAATACATCTTAAACAAGAGATTTTATCAAAAAAAGCTTTGTCCAAAATTCAAGGTTTCACTCAATCCATTCATCCAAACAACATTCATCATTGGTCCAAAGAAGCTTAAAGTGTCTTTTCTAGCTCGATTTGAGGCAACTCAAATATCCCAACAAAACCATCTTCATACACTTTCAAAATCCATACCTCCTAGGATAACTACAAGTTTTATTGTCACAACTAGATCTTAAAAGAGAATGAAGAAAAATCCTAGTGGAACAACTCCCCCAACTAACACAAGTAACACTACTACAAGTGATGGTGATCAAGTGTATGGAATGCCTAAAACCAATCCTAAAGGGTATGAAATTCCTTTTCCAACAAAAAACAACCCAACATCGTTGAAGTTGAAATAGTCCATATAGTAGACAATGCTAACAAATCATTTGACTTCACACCCGAATAGATATTAAAGATGACACAAGACACATCTCTTGCTAAAGCAGTGGATGTTATGTTAAGTCTAGATCCAAACCTATACATGCGAAGAATCACCCAACAAGGTGCTAAATTTCTCCTAGATTTTGACGTCAATCAACTTAGGAACAACCAACCTTTTCAAGTTTTAGAGAAAGGAACCATCCATAAGGAAGGGACCCCTTAGTACAAAATATAATTGAACAAATACCTAAAATCCTTCTTCAACAAATGTACCAAGTAAACCACAATCACTTTTCAAGGAGTGGATCAAATGAACTTTTCAAACCAAAATAACAATCCGCTATATAACACTCAAGGTCTAGGGACTCCAACCAACCTAGGCTTACAAAATACAAATAATCCATCCACATACACCAGTCAACCAAATTTGAACTTGCCAAATCTGAACATACCAAATCTGAATTTTATAACTATGGGAACAATCCTTTTACCACACTTCCCTCACAAAACATCCATGTTCATCAACAACCTCCTCACCAACCACCTCAATATATCATCCTTCCACAACACCATCAACAACATCCCCAACACGTCGTACCACCAAATCAGTACATCAACCCTCAATAATCAAATCCTACCCTACAACACCAACAAAACATTGCATACCAACAACAACTTCAAGCACAACTTGCCCAAAAAAAATTCCAATCTCAACAATAATTGCTTGCACAACAACAACAATATTTAAACCCCAACCAAACAACATACCCCAACACCAATATGGACCTTACAATGCACCTCCTCCACCCCAACCCAATCCACAATATCAAACGAGTCCTTAACCTCCATACAATCCGTATGGTACAAACCCACTTACATATCAAGATCCAAATCTATATAACACTTACAATCCACTAGCAAACATTCCACCTACTGATATATCCTTACAAATTCAAATGTTAACACAAAATGTTTAGGATATACAACTAGGAAAGATAGAAAAATCATGCATTGTTCAAGACTTGTGTCCATACTCATTTGATAGAAGCATAACAATCTTACCCTTTCCCCCAACTTTTAAATGCCAAAGTTTGATAAATACAAAGGATGCATTAACCCTGAAGAGAACATAAGAGAATTCTATGTAGCTTGCATGGAGGTATTATATAGCGATTCATATCTTATACACCTTTTTCCACTCAATTTGGATGGGCAAGCTATCGAGTGGTTCTCACATCCACCACAAGGGATAAAAACATTTCAAGAGATAATAGATCAATTTGTAGCTCATTTCTCCTACAACACTGGTGTTTAAATAACCTTAGAGGAACTATACACTCTCAAACAAAATAAAGAAGAATCCTTTGCCTCTTTCCTACAAAGATGGAGACACAAGGCGAGCAAGTGCAAATGGCCAATACCCAAAAAACAAGTAAAGATCATTTCAGGTAATCTAAACACAAATCTTGCCTTTCAATTATAAATGTATAATGTGTTACAACCTTTGAAGAACTTATCTCTAAAGGGATTAACATTGAGAGAGCACTCATTGCTAAAGGATCAATGCAAATCTATAAGGATAATCACCAACCGTCTAGTTCAAGCGATAAACCCTGTATATGGGCCAAAAATAAGAATGTAACTAATGACAATGTCATTGATGCAAAATTTATGATAACCACACAATCTCAATCGAATAAGCAACAAAAGAGCATAGAAAACACTAATCCTCCAAGAGGACCACCACCACCAAGACCTAATAATGTTCCTCAATGGTAATTTACTCCCTTAGGGGAGCCTATTGAGATGATCCTAAACAAATTGATCCAATCAAAACACATCAAAATTATTGAGTTTCAAAACTATCCTGAACCACAAATAAAACCCTCATAGTACAATGATAATGACTTTTTCCAATATCACAAAATAAAGGGTCATAAGATGTAGAACTGTCTGAAGCTAAAACATCTTATCCAAGACCTTTTCGATCAAGGAGAAGTAAGCATTGATCAACAACATAGAAACTCTAGAAACAAAGATCTAGGAACTATGAAAATCTAATACTTGGTCATGGAAAAGCTAAATATTCTAGAAATACAACAAGTTATAACAATGTGAACCATACCTATGATAATGTAGTAGGATATATCCAAGGACTCAATGAGTATGTTAATACTACTCATTATTCACAAAATGAGAAATTGGACATGTATCAAGATACTTTTCTAACGCATGATCAAGATCAATCAACAATGCCTAGCAATATTCTATATCGAAAGGATGGTCCATTAAATATGTCTCAAATTGCAATATATCTCCTTCATTCGACTTCATGATAGGACACATTGAAGAAGTCCCATTAAGAGAATCTTGTATCATACCATCTGAATCCATCAAGACTAATCAAGAGTCTTATATCCATATTCCATCATCAAGACAAGGTCCATGTCAAGAAGATAATCCAGAGTATAGTGAAAGTTGCTCTGAACTGAGTCAAGATCAATAACCCATATCTCTGAAGTACTATAATGATCTGAACAATATTTTTCAATCTATTAATGACAAATGCTCTAAAATTAGTCAAGACCAAGAATATGCTTCCTCGAAATACTATCATGATCTAATGAGTATCTTCCAATCCATACAAGATTTCAAAAATGATGATCATGTTCATACACCAATCACTCCTACATCTACCCATGAGATGCTTACTTTTCATGGACACGTAAATGATCTTCCTCCAGAGCAAGAGTCTCCTACTCCTAATATCCTTACAAGTGATCAAGTTATAGAAGAGTTCACATAACTTCATGGTGAACTCTCAAAAAATGACGATGAAGAAGATTCCTACATAGAATGTGAATCACAAACATATTTTGAAGAACAATCAAAATCTAGTGCTTCTACTACTACGTTTGAAGATTCTCAACAGAGCAGATAAGAAGTAACATCATCGTGTTTCCATGATAAATCATATTTAGTTATAGTTAGTCAGTAGATGTATTATCAAAGAGAAGGATTAGACCTATAGGAATAGGGTATCCTAGAAGCAGTGCAAATGGTTAACGTTCCTAAACAACAAGGTATCAATTATTCAACAATTACATAATCTAGATATGTCAACAACACCTCCATAATTTTGGGGGAAACTTTATCTAATGTAAACATCAACATGAGATTCATGAAGGGTCCTTATAATGAAATTGCTACTAGCACTTCAACCATCCATATCATGAATCATCATCCTCACATATTTCCACCCACTAATTGGGATCAACAAGAGAAAAATCTATATCAAAGAAAAAATCACATCATCAAAGCTAAAGAATCGACAAATCGAAATGTGGACATAAAATTCAAATGGATTCCAAAGAAAAATAAAGCAAATAATCCCTATCAAACTCCATTAGTCAAAGAAACTATTGGACAAAATAAAGGGGAATTTCATCCATCAAAAATGTCCATCGATGCAAAAGAAGGCTTCAAGATCAACATACAAAGTATATGAAGAAGTTGGTCCTAATTCCACTCAAAATTTTATATCCACCTTTCATTGCTTATCTTTGCACATTTGGAGAATCAAGGATCCATTATCCAAACTATCGACTAATCCATCTACATCTCATATCTCTCATTGCAATCTATCATCCATCTCAAAATTGGGAATATCCAAATCTTGCATTGATTGTGTCTTAGCAGAAACTCTCTATCATAAGGATTATAAGGGCACTCTATCATGATGTGTGCATCTATATAAGGTTAACTCTAGTATTGACAAGGAATACAAGAACATTCATGGGCTATATTCAAGCACTCACATCTTTTTAAAGTGAATCCTCTAGGTAGGATATTGTTGGCATATCTTGACAGTAGTATCTACATTAGCACTACCAACTAGTTCAACATAATCCAATCATTCATAAAAATAAAAATAAAAATAAAAGAAAAAAATCAAGAAAATAGTAAAGATAAAAATTGTCCTCTAGTGAAAACCACTTCAGTGGTAATTTGGACAAGTGCCATGATGAAAACCTATCAAACAACATCATGTGTAAAATTGAGCATCTATGTGTACCATTCCAAGTGGAAGCATCTTATCTATCCATAATAAATACATGATCCATCTAATCCACTTTTCATCCAAATCCAAATTATCTTGATCTTGACAAAGATTAGGGGCATACTTCAAACATGCTCTTGGTAATATCTTGACATGGTCCTTACCATTGATCCTATCATAACGTATGCAATACCATAGCCTACATCTAGCACTATCCAAGAAACTATCCTCTATCTGAATAGGTTATCCTATCACCAAGGTAATCCTTGGCATTCATTGCATATATATCTTGATCCATGCATCCACTCATAACATTCCATACATTGATATACACTAGAGGGCGGGTACCTACATCTTGCTTCCAAATAAATCTTGATCCATGTCCTATAGCTCATAATTTGATCTAGACACAGTGTTCTAGGATCATAACATCCACAAAATTTCAAAATCCCAAAAACATCATTAGCCATCAAGTATGTGCTAATCCAAGTCCAAATAATTAAACTATGAAGCCTTTGTGTATTCACGTAGGCAAGGCCATATCTGATGAGCCCTCGAGGTATAGGTCATTCCCTTAGGTCTTTTTCTCTAGTCCAAACATGTTGAAAACTTGAAAAATTCAAATATTTTCAAAATACCAAAAACAAACTTAGAAAACACAAAATTCCAAAAACAACCTCAAAATATCTTCAAAAAAGTCTAAAATATTGAATGCATTTAAAAATAAAAACTCATCCATCCCATCTCACTCTCCATTTGTAATAAAATGGTCATCCATAATAAACATATCATCATCCTCACCTTTGGTGAAATAGATAGAAGTAAATACAATTGTCGAAACATAAACTTTCACGCAAAATCATGTCTTGATCATTGTCAAATATGTCAGTTAACCTTCATATTAACAACCTAAGAATTAAAAAAAATCAACATCCAATGAATGTCTTAACAAATACATCTTTCCTATAATTGAAATCATTTCAGATATCAACTAAAACAACTCTCTCTAGCAAGAGATATGATGACATTGATATTTTTCATCTTGATCTTTTCTTTTGGTTTATCTTTTTGTCTCATCTACATCGCTCACTCGAAATTGCCTTGATCTTCAATATCTTGGTATGTCTAGAAGGGTACGTAATGGGGAATTTTCATTTCTTTCATCTTTTGTGCTTGTTGGATGTTCTTATAATATGACCTTGGTGAATACTTGCCTTGTGTGTGTAGGGATAGTCTCCAGTAATAGAACAACTAGTGCATATCAGGTTCTTTATACCTTTTGTGCATTGGTCTCCTTAATTTGATGGCTTCATTCTCGCACATAATCAAACAAGGTATTTTTATGTTAGGTATGAACAAGGATACTCCTATATGTTTGTAGAGTCAAATTCCATGTAATAGATACAACGCCATCCTAGTTCTTCATTCCTTGGTGCATCATGTCTACTTGCTACATAAAATAAGGATTGCTCTATGTTAATTGGCACAATCTAAAAAGAAAAAGAAAACTCATCTATCCTATCTCATCACATTTTCAATAAAATCTTAGAATAATCATAGATTTGTTGATATCCTAATCAACATCATCATTCTATCTATTCATCTCATTCTACCTCTTTCTTTTATCCGTACTAACATTCTTATCAAAGTATCATGATACAATAAGATATATGCATCCACCCTAAATCCATAAACTATCAGTACCATCTCATTAGCATCCATCTTGCATACTCATAATATAGTCATATGAAAATAAAAAATAATCATATCACATCATCATCCATGTCATACATCTTGCATCCACTAATCATTAGCATAAGTATAATCATACATCAATCATCACATCATGATACAAGAAGAATCATCATAACACATACATCTGCATCCATAATCATAGCATATTCCATAAAAATATCATATCTTGCATACATAAACATCATAGCATGGTTGTAAAATCATCACTCATCTCATATATAATGAAAAAATAACTATCATGATACATATCAAATGTGTGTGATACACATCAAAATATACATGAGGCTATTCATAGCTGATGAATATGTATACATCATAAAATCTATCTACTTCAACATATGGATACAAAAATATCTATGTACAATTCAGGCTACCCTAATCTCCCTCAATAGGGAGGAGGTTGATCTTGTGGTGGCCCCATCGACTATTGTTGATGCCCCTATCTATCTAATGGAGCCTGTGAGGGTCTACCCACTGATCCCTCTAATTGGCTCGGACCCATGGCATTCCTATGTGAATATTTAGGTTGTCGCCTATGTGTTGGTACTACCATATAGTACAAAGTCTTATAATATGTGGCCTCATTAATGTCCTACATATACTATGTAAGAGGGATCACCTACCCTTGTGCTTGTGTAGTAGCCTCTAATTGTTGTCTAGATACAATCTCCTAGATTAGTTGTAGCTCAACCTATTGTTGTCGATTACTCTCTATATACCTCTTTGATTGGGCTTGGTCCCGCTTTGCAATCCTCTGATCTTGCTCGACAATCCTCTGATCTCACTTGACAATCCTTTGATCTCTCTCACTAAGGGCTCGATCCCTCTTTGTAGTCCTTTATGCATCTTGACCCCTGCAATAACTAGCACCTACTGTTGTGGTGGTCCCTGACCCTATCCTTGATCCTCCACTATAGGTTCCTTCTCCTCGGCCCTCTGTCACTACTAGTACTATCTACCAAACTCATCCTTGTATCTCATGTTGTTTGTGCCTCCTCCAACTAGATCTATGAATCAGAGAGGTCTTTGTGTTATAAACCAAGTGTCATAGGCTGGAGTAGTCCTCATATCAACCACACCATCTAAATATACCTAGGAAAGTGGGGCTAAATGATCAAAATTAACAATGGTTGTCTAAGGCACCTCTACTGGCCCCCACTTTGGAATCTCCTTCACTGTACGAGTAAAAACAATTAGATAATCATTTGTTGGAGCATCCTACTACTCCCTAAACTACTATAGGACCCTATCTGGTAGGTAGCTCTCCAATATATGAGGCATGCAGCCTATGAGCCAATGAGTTTGTCTAGTATATGAAAGTTGCTCATGATCCTCCTCCTAGGCCTCCACATCCATTCAGGGTCTCCATATGAACTTTATCATATCGTCAATGATGTATCTCCAATGAGATACCTCAAGCTCCCCCATGTGATGATGTGTCACCATGCCCTCATATTTGTACACGAAAGGCTCTCTGACATCTTGATGTTGATCCCCAATAGGCCTCAACAGTGCAATGTGCTCCCAAGCCCAGATGTGTAGCAATTTCACTCTTATGGATATATTGGTCACACCCCTATACATGATCTAATGCATGTCATGGTATAGGTGTGCCAAGATGCAAGGTCCCCAAGCAAAAGCAATTTTGTCCTCCAATATCCTCTCTAGGACCCCCCTCCATCCAATGTTGAATCTCCTCAATCACCTATCTGGCATGATAGGTATGCAAATCAATCCAACAATCAGAAGGGTAACATTGTTGACTCTGCCAATGTAAGCCTTGAGATCCACCTATCCCTCCTCAAGATGAATCTTCTCATCCATCAAAAAAGACTTAAAAGCCTCAAATCCTAGGTATGGCTTGTATACAATTTGCTCGCCATGAATTGACACCCTCAAGATGCACCACATATCCGCAAGTGTGATGGTAGACTCGCCGATCAGAAAATGGAAAAAAGAGGTCTCTGAGTGCCATCACTTGACCACCACTATCATCAATGCGAGATGAGCCCAAATCTCTAGTATTAAGCGACATAGAATAGACCAACCACATGAAGAAACATGATCTCCGTAGCAATAAAGCTGTTAATCTACTCTAAAATTTGTGGCCACCACTCTTAGCAAAGGAGAGGGACTAAGACAACCTATAAGCATAACACTCATGGCATCAATTTTAAAAAAATTGTAAAAAATAGTCATCAAAATGCCTAAAAAATAAAAGTGATCTTTTTTGCAAAGGTATTGCTCTATTGCAAGTCAAATGTGTCACCTTTTTGTAAAGGTTTCACCCTTTTGCAAAGGCATCACACTTGTTGGGAATAGGGTTGTATTTAATTACGATCCTAAACATATTTCATGTATCTCCTAAGTCCTTGGAAAGTGTTCCCCACCACTAGGATTAGAAAGAGATTAAATTCAAATGAAATGAACATGTAAATTGACATTTTTTATTATTCCTAAATGATAGGAACATGTGGGGACATCCAAGAAGAGCTCCTACAATATAGGAGCACATGGGGGGGCCACATGGAAGGTGGAACCCACCTTGCTTTAGTTAACTATTTGGAGGATTGATAACACTTTAGTAATACATGTTTTGATCCTACAAATTAGGGATTGATATTTACATGAGTGGAGTGGCACTATCAGTTCAGTATTAGTTCAGTTCAGTTCAGTTCAGTTCAGTTCAGTTCAGTTCAGTTCAGTTATCTTCAGCTTCATGTAGTTATTTTGAGTTGAATGCTAGTTGACTTGAGTTGCATAACTAATGAATTCAGTTGCATGACAGATAACAGGTGGATACTTTTAGTTAAGTGGGGATGATCAATCATGCATAATGTTTGTATGAATTGGTGGAGAGATATGTTTCAATTAACTAAGATTAACTTGGGTCCACCTTGGGTGCCCAAGTTGGCATCTTTCAGTTAACACCTTTTGCATGAGAAGATATTTATAAGGCTTAGTAAAGTGGGCCCATTCTTGGGCACCAAATTCTAGGTGAAGTTTGAATGATGTCTTCTTGACCAAAGTTCAATTAAGTGTTCAGTTTGGGGCGCCTAAATTGAGGAAGACTTTAGTTTGACTTCAGATTACATTGTGGAACTCTACTTTCCCAATCTAGGTGTAGATTTTTGTAAGAAGCTTTATTCTCTTGTATTGTACAACTTTTATGAGTTTACATGCTCATATTATTGTCTATTAATTACAACAAGTGTATGAGTTCCATGAGAGTTTATTGCAGGTTGTGAAGAAGGATTGTTGAAAGAAAGAAAGCATATCAATCAAGGATTGATATAGTATTATTGTAATATTGTTCTAAGGTTAAATAATACAAGCACTATTGATTCTGGTGGAGTTTTTCTTGAAAGGGTTTCTCCACGTATATGTTGTGTCACTTCTATCTCCTTGTCTCATTCTTCTACAATCTTCTATCTCTTTCTACAATTGGTAAAATTGATCTAAACAGATTAATCATACACAAAGAATTGTGACAAAGAACACTTAATTAAATCTACAGTCTCATAGTTTTACAAGTTTTAAGCTACAATATTACCTTCATTTCTAACAACACTACTAAACAAAAACATAGGCATTGGTCTTTTACAAAGACATCAAACCTAACCAGCCAAAAGTGTCACCTTTTTACAAAGGTCTCACACTCCAGAATTCAACACAATTGCAGAGCCTTGAAATTTATTTTGATAAAGGCATTGTGTTGGGTTACAAAGGCGTGTCGTCAGGCTACAAAAATATCACACAAACTATGACACCTTTATTTACCTAAGTTTTATCCTACCTTTAGCTATCTAGAAATGTGTGCAATCAAAAGTTAACAAAGTACATATCGAGGGACCTAAGTTAGCTAGTCGATGGAGCTCATAGACCTAGTCCTTGCAATGTACGACTCAAACAACATGTGCCATCGTGACAGTGTCTCTGCAAGGTCTCAAGGCTAGAATCTCAAAGAGCTCTCTAAACTCATGAAGCTAAGTGTGGAAATGAGGCTTAAATTTACCCAAATGAACATATATTCCTACCAAACCCTAGGGTTTCACCTTGCAACTTGAATTTAAACATTGGTTATCAGTCATGATCAATATTGAGGCTTCCTAAGACTTATTTTTTGTCCTTTTCTCAATAGAACTACTCTCATCATCATGTCATAGTCTCAACCCAAAAATTAATTTTTTCAACTGATCTCTCAAGGTGGCAACCCACCATCATTCCTTCGTCTGTTGGGGCATAGTGGGGCATCAGGTAAAAATTATGGGAATTTTTTTCCAAGCAACATCAGGTCTTTTAAATAATGCAACGAGTATATTGCTTCAAAGAGGGGAAAATATAGACACCTAAAATTATCTTGAATATATCACACATCTTGGTTTCACTTATTAACATCATTTTCTTGATTATCACCTAATCCCTCTATTTAATTAAATAATTTCCAATTATTTAGTTAAATTCACTTTATTCCCCTATTAATTGAATAATTAAGGTTATTTGATTAATTAAACATTTTCATACTAATAATCCCTCTTGATTAAATAATTCTCGATTATTTAATTAAAAATATTAATTCCTCATCCTCACAATTAAATTATTTTCATAATTGTTTAGTTGGATAATTTTCCTCCAACTCTCCAATTCGCACAAAGAATATTCCCTTTTCAAATTGAAAATCTTCCCTCCAACTCAAAATATATCCAACCCATTTCCATGAAATAATTTATATTTTGAGCTCTCATGAATCCTTAACCATTGATCCTCCTTGATTTCCTCTCATCCATTTATCCTTAGTGATGGAACCCTTAAACATTTTTGGTTCCATTTCTAAACTTTGTAAAATTCAGCTAGTTTCAAGTATTTGGGCTTAGGGTTTTGCCCACTATTATTGCCTTTGTATTTTGCTATCAGGATCTCTCCTAGAAAAGAAACCTTAGGTCTTAGCCCTTGTCAATGTTATGATCCATCATTGACCTTCTATTGCCAGTTCCCGGTCATGTTAAAACATCTTGAGCCATTAAAGCCCATGAAATTACCAACCCCTTGTGCCTAGGTCTGAAACACATTTTATTTTATAAGGTCATTTGATCGACCTTATTTGGCCTTTACATCCTTTGAAATAACATGTTTTAAGTCCTTTGAGGCCTTTTTATACATTTTCCTAGGCGGTCCCCTTTCCTCAATACAACTTATGAGCATGTACAAATTATTTCACTTAAGTCATGTCCATCGCCTTTGTCCATCGCTCATCGCGGATTGCTTTGAGAATGTTTGATTCATATCAATGATGCACAATGCTTGAATTTATCTTTATATTGCTAGAGGTTTCGACTATCACTAATTTCTATTGAGCTTTGAGTTTTAAATTAGCGATGCGCGATGACCTCAGGACTCTATGTATTACTTTCCATCACTCATTGTGGATAGTTGTGCGCTTGTCTTGTTCATATTGGTGATGAGTGATGAGGTCCCTAATCCTAATGATTCATCATTGTTTTAAAATAGTGAATTCATGATATTTTTGTGCCGATTTTGAAAGAGGGTGAACATGGCTTGATCTGGTTGCATCACTGTTTTTTGTCTATCGTTGATGTGGTCTAGAATTTGAAACATGAATCAACAACACACAATGTAAGGCGAGGGTTGGCAAGGGTGGACGGTGATCAAATGGTTGTGATCTCATCACGCCAGTGCTCCTATTACTAATCAAACTTTGGAAAGTGAAGACAGATCTACGACAGGCGATGAAATATTTTAGGGAATATTCTTTCATTTGTGGGCTCATTGTACCTTGCCGATGTAAATGGAAAAGCACGGACCAGGATGGTGATGTGTGAAAATTGTTAGATTAAAGATGAATAATGAAATTAAGGGTAAATGTGGTAGCTTTATGAGTTGGTATAACTATTTTTGAGGCATAAGTTGTAAAATCTAGAAGCGATGCTTCTGGATTGCCATTGATGGTGTTTTAAATCCAAAAAGATCAACAACCTAGATTCAAAACTGAGTAGATAAGTTGTCATCTCGCACATGTGAGGATCTCCTTGATCATTAATGGCTACATGCACTTGATTTTTTCACTTAATGTGGATTTCCTACCATTTTATCTCACCTTTTGAAACCATCAAGAATTGAGAAGTGTGAGCCAGAGAGGAAATGTGTGAGTCTTGGGTCTTGAATTACAGAGGTATTGAAGTGTTTATCTTAGGTAAATTGATTTCCATATGAGCTTTGTTTGAGTCATGCATTAGTTGGTTTAAGAGTTTCATATTTTTGGGATAGGAGGTGTTTTGATTGTTTATAATTGTCATTGGGGCTAGTAAAAATTGTCTAGGTTTGAGGGTTTTCTTTCCTAGAAATTCAATTCAAGAGCTTAGGCCGATGAGTCTTCTCGTAATTAATATTTGCTATTCCTTACCTTGTGCCTTATAAGAATGAGTAAGCCCAGTGCATCTCTCAGCTCGGTCCGAAGGTCTAGGAGACTCAATCTGCTTGAGTCCCGGGATGATGCATGTGATACTAAACTTGGCATACAAGGAGCTCCTGTAACACCAAGGGAGAAGAAAGCTCACAAGAAAAATAAGAAGGGTGGTGTTGAAAGCACCTATAATTTGTGGAGTTGGGTTGTTTCAGAATAATTGGTCAAAGTTAGAAATAAGGAATCAGTTAAGCCCGAGAAGAATACAAAGAAAAAGAATAAGTATCACAAGGCTTATCGGGGGAGGCTCAACTCCCCCATTGAGCTTTCTGAAAACCCTTTGGGCGATGGAGGAGATACTGACCCAAAGTATGGCCATTACCTGCTTTCTTTGGTGCCATATGAGGATTCTCATGAGGGAGGAGTAGTAGCTTCTCTAGTTTTAACACGAACATGGAGTGGGCGGACATACTCTGATGCTGATAAATTAGAGTAGCGTCTTAGACCTGTTTTTGTTTTGATGACACCATTTTACCTATAAAAAACTCATCCTCTTTAGCATGTATATGGTTTTTTGTCTTTGGTGTTGATGTGGAAATCTGTATGGCTGGTGTGATGGAGAGGTGTTGGACTTCGTGTCTTCGATGAAAAATATGCCTTTTCTAGTTGGTATATAACTTTTTTCCTTGAGTGTTGGTGGAGAATTTTCTTTGGTCGAGGCGAGCAAGGGATTTTTGTGCTTCTACAACAATGAATGACACCTTTTGGAAGGCAGGTTGGTTTGCTTCAATCGACTACGTGGAGTTTTGTCTTTTGCTTTCCCTTGTTCTAAAATGATTAAATGTAACTGTCTGGGTGGTATCTAAACCTGAAATGAAATGTGGTACAAATGACATGTAATTGAAATGGTAATTTGGCTTAAAGCTTGTTACTCCCATTCTTCTATAAATGGGATATCAGGGCTGGTTACTGGGGTTCAAGTTTTGATTCTTAAAATGGTTTGTGGGAAAACTTTTCTCATGAAAGAGTGGATTGTAAATTCATGCACAAATGAATAGGTTAGTAATGAGTCTAGGGTATGAATTGGTTTGTAATGATCTCAAATAGTTTTACAGTAGCAACAATTTATAAATGAAAATGATAGTTCCAAAATACATTCTCTCCTATGTAGTTTTCTTCCTAATTATAAATGAAATGGTTAATGATCTTTTCATTTGTCTTCAATTGTTTTAATTGAGTGAGTGATTTTATTTCTGCTTTGATTCAAAGGATTGATTAAATGCTAAAGTGAGGTCAGAGATTTGAGAGGAAAGAGCATAGGATTGATAAGTAGTTGTGTTTTGGGCATAGTGAGTTGAATACTGTAATGCAATATATCAATAGTCCATTAATTACTAATGCAGATAGCTAAGGTATTACTGGTTCTTATGAATATGACTCCATTACGCCAAGACAAGGCACTGGTCTTTTCATTTTGTTATCCTAAAGATAAATAAGTTAGTTATGCACTTGACCAAGGGCTCAAAATGAGAATGAAAATCATCTAAAACACCTTCAATTACAATTTACCAATCTGAAGTACCATCTTATTCCTTACAATAAATAATATTGGTTTAAAGGTCAGCCAAATATTTAATGAATGTTATCTATTTGTGCTCTATAGGAATTTATCTATGTGTAGAAATGTTCTTGATCAAATGAATATCATATGGAAATATCAGGGATTACCCTCTTGGGTTTCACAGAGCCCAAAGAGTAGAAGTAAGGGCCTCAAAATCCTTGCTTGTGTGTTGGACAATCCTTACCCTTGCTGATTATTGGGTTATGGTAGATTCATAGGTAAGTGGTAAGATTAAGTTTGGTTCTATAAAAATAACCAACATAAATGGCGAGTCTGTTGAGGAGTAACTTAAGACAACCCTAATAGGAGATCATCTTGCCTTTAAAAAGTCATGAAAATTCTAAGATAGTGGGTAACCAGAGATTGACAAATTTCTCAGAATACATTTAGAATTTGGATTGAAAATGGTTTTATATTTTGCTGGAAAATTCACTTTTCAAGTCTATCTATGGTGTCTATGAGTTAATATTCAAAAATGTTTCATGAATTTTCTTAGTTTCTTTTATCCCTTGCAAATTCTAATTGAAGATCTACCACACTTCTATTAATAATTGCATAAGAGTTCTCACTAAGTGTGGGTGGTGACTTCGAGATCTTTGTACCAGTATGCATAATTTGAAGAAATCTATAATGATGAAATGAAAGTTTGCTGAGAAAAGATATGTGAAATTAACCTTTGAAGGACACTTCATGTTGTTGAAGCTCATTCCTCTATAAAAGTAGAGGTGGTGACTCTATGCAAAGAACCAGAAGGAATTGTGATGATAGCTTTAGAGTTGCAAAATTTTCCAGTCATAGGGTGTTGCCGCAATAATGGGTTACACTTTCTGGGACATCCTGATTTTTGCTGAAATCATATATTTTTAGAAAATATAATGATTTAAGCCTTAAAAATGTTCCATTGAAAGGATTTTAATTGAAGATGGTTTGATCAAACCCACTTAAATCAAACCCCCTTGGATAGAAACTCACTAGTTTTAAACCATACCTATAATGGAGTCTCCTCTACACTTATCAAAATGCTAAAAAAATCCACTTTTGATTTACCTTTTGGGGGATCAAATGAATTCATTTAAAATTTATCTTTTGTAAGCATGTAGTCCTTATTATAAGCTTCCCAAAAAGTATAATTTTAAATATATTTAATTTTATTATTATATTTATTTTTTATTTATTGTGAATGTATATTTTTCAATCAACATCGAGGTTTTTGTTTTGCACATATGAAAAAATAGGAAAAGAGAGAAATAAATTTCTAAAAAATGCATGTCCACTAGCTATTGATGTCCTTATTCCAACAAAAAAAAAAATGAGTTAATTTAAATGCATACAAAAAAAGCTATGCAACTGAAAGTATAATATATCCAAATTATAATTACTCTAACTTAGAAAATTAATTAAAACATATGTATGCAACAAAAAAATATGAAAAAATATCCATGCCTTAGATACTAGTGTGAAAAATGTGTATTTAAAAAACTAGAATTGTATCCTTTCTAGAAAAAAAGTTATGCAACTGAAAGTAAACATCACTTTTTGAAAATGTTGTTTAGTAAAAAAAAAGTTAATAAAAATTAGATAAAAGGATTCATAATTAATTTTTTAATTTTTTAAAAAATCATAATTAGAATCTACACACAAAATCTTACAAATCACTAGTTTACTTCATCTTCAAATTCTTAATGGTTGAGCTTCTATAGGTATAAGAAAGTGAAGATTTGGTGAAAAATATTGATTCTAATGTCAAGTTTGGCCAAAAAGTGTAACCCATTATTGTGGGATCACCCCATACTTTAAGGCAATTGCAATCATATCGAGGTATTTCCCTTGTTTTGGTTTTCATAGAATGCAAATTTGTATGAAAGCCATATTGCATGATCTGGAAAACATTTTGTTCCCTATTAAGTGAATTGAGCACTAGTGTAGGGAGGGTTAGTATTCATTTTACATTATTCTAAGGTACAATTTGTAAAATATGTATTGGGTTGAAGAAGTATACTTATTTTCATCTTAGAAGGTTTTAAAGCATGAATGTGTTTGAGTTCTACACTTTAAAATCATGATTAAATTAAGGAATGAGGCAGTAGACAATCAACTATGAAGTTTATATTTAAGGATTGAATTGGGATACAAGAGAAATGTATCATTCCCTTGTATCTCCTTGTGGAACATCAAGTAAAAAAATGCAGGGCATGCAACCTTTATCATGCCATCAAAGCAAATTATCTATTAAGAGATATAATTCATTGAGTTTTAATGGTATTCAATGCTTCCCTAACAAGATTCCTAATGATATTAGGAAACATTTTCCTAAATTTATAGGGCAAAGTTCTAAGTCAACTTCTAAACATTTGAATGCATTCATAGATTTGATGGGAGATTTTGAGATAGATCATGAGGATGTTGTCATGAAGCTTTTTGCTCAGTCTTTAAAAGAAGATGCTAGAGAATGGTTTTCTTATTTACCAGTATGTTTTGTAGCTTCATGGAACAACTTCATTATATATTTTGTGGAACAGTTTGGTGAAAGGGTTAGTCCAAATGCGATAAGAAAAATATTTATGGGAATCCAAAGGGATGAAGAGGAGTTGGTTCCTACTTTTAACCCCAAATTTGGAAAAGCAGTAAGAGATATTCCTAAACACATGAGACCTAGTGATGTAAAATGTTTAATTATGTATTTAGGTGCATTTGATAATGAGGTGGGTTACTTGATAAGAGATAAGGATCCCAAAACATTACATCAGGCATATCACATTGCTATGTATATTGAAAATACTCTGAAATATTCGATGATGAGGTGATATATGGCTGCAAGTGTTTGTTGTCCTAGTACACATCATATAAATGGAATAAATAAGGATGAAATAGATGATTGAGGTGATGATGTTTTTGATGCCTTATCTTGTTCAGCCTCACAACATATTAATCATGGAAAAATCCAAGATGAACTTCAACAAAGTTTTAGTAGTGATGATCAAATGTCATTTGTTCAAAGACTGTCTATTATGAAGAGACATGAGGGAGAATCACCATATGATTTGTTAGCAAGGTTCGTGGATGCCTTGTTAGAAATTACTAAAAGGCCGAGACCTAAAGATTCAATATGTATTGACCTATTTTGTGACATTTATGAGGGGCTTAGTACCTTGCCCAAGGATTTGAAACCTTAGGATTTTGATCAAATAGTTTGCTGGATCATAATTGTTGTGGAGGCTAAGTGTGACTATATACAAAAAATAGGATCTCAAAATGATACTGGTGCTCACCCTATTGTCAAAGATCAAGGGTTTATCTAGGTGATGGATATGGATATCCCAGAAGATGAATATCTATCTAGTGGTGCAAATGATGACATTGTTATATTTATAAGTACTGCTAACATACCTTTGAGGGTTGATGATAAAGATAATGAATATGAGAATTTTGATTACTCTCCCGAAGAATATGAATCCTTTTGTGAGAATGAATTGAAGGCATCCTTCTTGCCTAAAGGCTATAACAATATCAATACTCATAAGGTATTGCCCTCACCAGTGAATGAACAAATTTCATGTGATGGATTCTTGGAATGCAATTCAGTTGCATCAAAATTGGAATGTCTAGGCAATATGGTTGTTGACAAATTTCAAGATAAGAATATATGTATTCAATGTCTTGAGCCTGAATTCAATGCAAGAAATGATGGAATTTGTGATGCTAGCCAGCAGGGTCATGTTCTAGGTTGTTTGTATGAAATAGAAATGAGATGTGCAAATTTTGCAACATAGATGGACATGATAGTTTTTAACAAAGAATTTGTTGAAGAAAAGAGTAAAGAAACTTGCTCGATTGAAAAAAGGAAATGTTTAGGTTGCAATGAGTCCTACACATGTGAGTCGACAAACCTATCAATTAATAATGCACTTAAATACCTTACTACTGATCCCATCAATCCTGAGTTGTTTGATCCATCCTTTGATGCATTTTGTTTCAAGTTAAGCAATGATTGGAGGGGAAGATTAGAGTATGTTAATGAACTTGAAATATAAGTATTCTTTGATGCCTAGGTTGGTATGGATAATACCTTTTGTAGGGATGATCCTGATCTGAATGAAAGAAAGAATGCTATGGGATTTGATGGATCAATTTCCCAAGAAAGTAGAGCATATGGCAGCATAATTGGTTTATACTTCTCTGAGGAATGTGAACACCATTTTGAAAAGAAGCATATATATGAGAATTTCTTATTTATCACACAAAGTGAATGTGTGTTTGGTGTGGGGTAGAAACCAAATGATAATGACCCTGGAGTACTAGAAATGAAATTGTAATATCACTCTAAAGGGTTAGAGTATGTGCCCCTAGATGGGAATCTTCAAAGGAGTGTGTATAAGGGATTTCAGTTTAATGAGAAAAATGAATTTGATGTCAGCTTATATGATGATAGTGATTAGATGGATTATGAGTGCTTCACTTTTACTATCTAGTTGGATGGGCATTTGGTGGAATATGGTTGTAAGCTGAGTGAGATAGAATGCTACACTTATCATGTGTTCTAGTCAATGCTCGATTGTAGTTCTCAGTTGGACATGAATGACAATGATAATAATAAGTTCAAGCGTATGTCCATAAAGGTTGATTTTAGTAGTTGTAGCATGATCAACAGGTGGGTAATTCATGAGAATATTTTCAACCTTGGCATGGTACAAACAATGGAAAGCAAGGTTTTTGACAAGAGCAAGAACTAGTCCTAAGTTTGGGGTCCTGGGGCCACCAAATAAAATTGAATTCTGGTAGATTGAAAAATATAGATTGAAATCTTGCATATCAAAAGAGGCTTCAAAGAAGATGGAGATTGGATCTCTTGGTTTAGTCTTGTAGCTCATGCAAATATTGTACATATGTTGTTCGTTTTGGTATGGTTTTCTTTCCTGGTTCAGGTAGGTCCTTGGTTTTGGTTCTCTGTGCTTAGTCTGCTTCACCTGACATTTTGGAATCTTGCTTTGTTCTAGAGGAAAAAACATCCCCAGTTGGGGCCACTAATGGAACCCCTAAATTTTTTTGGTTCCATTTCTAAACTCTGCAAAATTCAGCCAGTTTCAAGTATTTGGGCTTAGGGTTTTGCCCAATGTTATTGCCTTTGTATTTTGCTATTAGGATCTCTCCTAAAAAAATATTAGGTCTTAGCCCTTGTCAATGTTATGATCTGTCGTTGACCTTCTATTTCCTGTCCCTGGTCATGTTAAAGCATCTTGAGCCATTAAAGCCCATGAAATTACTAGCCCCTTGTGCCTAGGTCTGAAACTCATTTTATTTTATAAGGTCATATGATCGACCTTATTTTATAAGGTTGTCTAATCGACCTTATTTTTCCTTTACATCCTTTGAAATACTATGTTTTAAATCCTTTGAGGACTTTTTATACATTCCTAGGGGGTCCCCTTTCCTCAATACAACTTATGAGCACATGCAATTTTTTTCACTTAAGTCATGTCCATAGCCTTTTTCCATTGCTCATCATGGATTTATTTGAGAGTGTTTGATTCATATTAGTGATGCATGATGCTTGAGTTTCTCTTTGTATCACTAGAGGTTTTGGCTATCACTAATTTCTCTTGAGCTTAGAGTTTTGAATTAGCAATGTGCGATGACCTCAGGATTTTATGTATTACTTTCCATCACTCATTATGGATAGTTGTGTGCTTGTCTTGTTCATATTGGTGATGAATGATGAGGTCCCTAATACTAATGAGTTGTCTTTGTTTTAAAATGGTGAATGCATGATATTTTTGTGCCATTGATTTTGAAGGAGGGTGAATGTGGCTTAATTTGGCTCCATCGTTGCTTTCCGTCCGTCGCTGATGTGGTATAGAATTTGAAACATGAATCAATGATGCATGATGTAAGGTGAGGGTTGGCAAGGGTGGACAGTGATCCAATGGTTGTGATATCATCGCACCAGTGCTCCTGTCGCTGATCAAAATTTGGAAAGTGAAGGTAGATCTATGCTGGGTGATGAAATATTCTTTCATTTTCTAGCTCTTTGTACCTCACAAATGTAAATAGAAAAGCATAGACTAGGATGGTGATGCATGATGATTGTTAGATTAAAGATGAATAATGAAATTAAGGGTAAACGTGGCAACTTTCTGAGCTAGTATTAGTCTTTTTGAGGCATAAGTTATAAAATCTAAAATCGATGCTTGTGGATTGCCATTGATGGTGTTTTAAATCTAAAAAGATCAATGACCGAGATTCAAAACTGAGCGGCTAAGTTGTCAGCTCACTCACACGAGGCTCTCCTTGATCATTAATGGCTACATGCTCTTGATTTTTCTAGTTAATGTGGATTTCTTGTCGTTTTATCTCACCATTTGCAGCCACCAAGAATTTAGAAGTGTGAGCCAGAGAGGAAGTGTGTGAGTCTTGGGTCTTGAATTATAGAGGTATTGAAGTGTTTATCTCGGGTAAGTTGATTTACATATGAGCTATGTTTGATTCATGCATTAGTTGGTTTAAGATTTTCATATTTTTAGGATAGGAGGTGTTTTGATTGTCTGTAATTGTCACTAGGGCTAGTAGAAATTATCTGGGTTTGAGAGTTTTATTTGCTGCAAGTTCAATTCAAGAGATTAGGTCAGTGAGTCTTCTCATAATTAATATTTGCTAGTCCTTACCCTGTGCCCTATAATAATGAGTAAGCTCAGTGTGTGTCTCAGCCCGATCCGAAGGTCTAGGAGACTCAATCTGCTTAAGTCCTAGGATGATGCATGTGATACTGAACTTGGCATGCAAGGAGCTCCTATAACACTGAGGGAGAAGAAATCCTGCAAAAAAACTAAGAAGGGTGGTGTTGATCGCACCTATAATTTGAGGAGATAGGTTGTTTCAAAAGAATTGGCCAAAGTTAGAAAGAAGGAATCAGTTAAGCCTGAGAAGAAAGCAAAGAAGAAGAATAAGTATCACAAGGCTTATTGAGGGAGGCTCAACTCCCCTATTGAGATTTCTGACATCACTTCGGGTGATGGAGGATATACTGACCCAAAGTATGACCATTAACTGCTTTCTCTGGTGCCATATGAGGATTTTAATGAGGGAGGAGTAGTAGCTTTTCCAGTTTTAGCACGAACACGGAGTGGGTGGGCATACTCTGATGTTGATGAATCAAAGTAGCCTCACGACCCTATTTTTGTTTTTGATGACACTATTACCACTACAAAAAAAAATTCCTCTTCAACATGTATATGGTTTTTTGTCTTTGGTGCTGAAGTGGAAATATTTCTGGTTGGTGTGATGGAGAGGTGTTGGACTCCATGTCTTTGATGGCAAATATGCCTTTTTCAATTGGTATATAAGTTTTTTCCTTGAGTGCTAGTGGAGAATCTTCTTTGGTTGATGCGAGAAAGGGATTTTTCTACTTTTTCAACAATGAACGATGCCTTTTGGAAGGCAGGATGGTCTGCTTCAACCAACTACGTGGAGTTTTGTCTTTTTACTTTCCTGGTGCAGGAGCACCTAGTCAGTTTCATGCCTCCATGAGGCCATTTTGTAAAATTTGATTTTTTTGGGTGTTTTAGTCATGTAATAAGGTCTATGAGACCATTTTATTTTTGTTTGATTCCATTATTAGGTAGTTAGGGGGTTTGTGAGTTCAATTTGCAAGAGTTGTCAAATTTGCAAAATGTTGTCATTTGTTGCAAAATGCCAAATCATGGAATATGAAGGGTCAAAAGGTAAAAAGAATGTTAGAATTCAGTTGTTTTTAGTTGGAAAGGCTTTGGTGTGTTGAAAAATAATTTTTAAGGTTAAAAAATATGGGATAGAGGTGGTTGGAGATATTGTTTCTTGAAGGAAGATGAATGGACACCTCAATTTTGTGTGCTTTTTCTCATTCTTACATTGTTTCAGGCTGAAGTTGTGCATTTTACGACCTGGTATGGCCTCATATCAATCAATATAATATATGGATGGAAATATATTTTTTTCTAGTTTGTAATTATTTTTGTCTCATTGAATTTTATTGATTTTTGTGGGAGTTATGATCTTTTTGGTGAGACTGGCCTATTCCAAAATATTTGCCAGAAATTGCAGCCTGAAAAATGTTATGGTATGGATTGTACAACCCATAATTCAATGTGAAATATTTTTTTATTTTGTTTCCATGTGAATCTAATTTAATTTTCTTCAAGTCTCATCAAATTTAATTAAGATTTGAATAAGTTATGACCATTTTTGTGAGGGCAGGTCTGATCCTGCTTAGGGTTTGCAGTTTTGGGGAAAATGCAATAACTTTCTTTTCCGCTGTTGGATCTTCATAAAAATTGGAAGAAAAGTATGTAATTATTTTATCTTCAATCTCATTTAATTTATTTGATTTATTATTTATTTTGTGAAATTGATTAATGACAATTTTTTGCATTGAATCGTGGGCTGCCATGGCAATGTTTCCAATGTGATCTAGAATGCACTCAATCAATGTTTGAGATGAATTATTTTAAGGGAGTTGTCAAGTGAAGGTGACTTTGCATCGGATTGGTATCATAGCTCAAAAGGTATAGGAAAAGTGAGTTGGAAGTGTGTGTTTGTGTGTTGTGTTTGTGTACGTTGAAGAGAGAACCTGGTTGCCAAAAGACTAGGTAGAGGAAAAGAGAAGAGACCTAGGTGAGGCAAAGACAAGTGGAAGCAAGGTGAAAGAGACTTGCTTGAGAATGAAAATGGATTGGTTTAGGAGAGTAGTGAATGGTAGTTTTCAGGGTAAGGAGGTACCAAATATGAAGCAAGAAAAGAGAAGGGAAGGTGAGAAGAAGAGAAAATATGAGAAGGCAGAAAGAGAAATCACAAAGAAGGAAATAAGGCAAGCCTTGGAAGAAATGAACCAAAGAATAATGGAAATTGAGGAGAAAGAAAAATAAGAAAGTAGTTGGAATTTACCCTTAGGTATGATGGTTACATGGCCCATCAAGAAAATTATCCAAAGAAGAAGAAAACAAGCAAGGACAACAACAATAGAGGAAAAGGTAAGTAATGAGATGGTAAGTACACCTATGATTGTTTTGACATCTAGCATTGAAAAGGTTCAAGAGGACAAGTTAAACATTGTTTTGGATGAGTATTTAAATCATTTTCAGTTGATTGAGTCTAATGATCCAGTTGAACAAGTAGAAAGGCATGTTGTTATTGAGGTTGATGAAAAGGTTGCTAATAAAGTTGGTATTGATACTCAAGTTGTAGTTGATAATGAAATTGATAGTAAGGGTGCTGCCGATTTGTTTTCTAATGAGGTATATGAAGGTTTTCAAGAGTATGATGTACGTTATACTAATGGTGAATATTTTTTCACATGGTGTTCCAATGATGAGGATAAAGATAAAGATGAAGCTACTGAGGTATATGCACAAGAAATGGAGTTTTGGAACCTAGAAGTTGAGATAATGTTGGATAGAAGATGGTATAAGAAGAAGAAGAGGAAGAAGGACCCAGGAAGAGTTAAAAAGGGGAAGGAAAAGTTGCAAAATAATTGGAAGACTAGAAAGAAGGAGCAAACTAGCATTCAATGTGACTTGAATTTTCTTTTCTCCGGGAGTATGGTGTAGGAGCACCTAGTCAGTTTCATGCCTCCATGAGGCCATTTTGTAAAATTTGATTTTTTTGGGTGTTTTAATCATGTAATAATGTCTATGAGACCATTTTATTTTTGTTTGAGTCGATTATTAGGTGTTTAGGGGGTTTGTGAGTTCAATTTGCAAGAGTTGTCAAATTTGCAAAATGTTGTCATTTGTTGCAAAATGCCAAATCATGGAATATGAAGGGTCAAAAGGTAAAAAGAATGTTAGAATTCAGTTGTTTTTAGTTGCAAAGGATTGGGTGTGTTTAAAAATTATTTCTAAGGTTGAACAAAAGGGGAGAGAGGTGGTTGGAGATATTGTTTCTTGAAGGAAGATGAATGGACACCTCAATTTTGTGTGTTTTTTCTCATTCTTACATTGTTTCAGGCTGAATTTGTGCATTGTACGGCCTGGTATGACTTCATATCAATGAATATAATATATAGGTGGAAATATATTTTTTTCTAGTTTGTAATTATTTTTTTCTTATTGAATTTTATTTATTTTTGTGGGAGTTATGATCTTTTTAGTGAGATTACCCTATTCCAAAAATATTTTCCAGAAATTGCAGTCTAAAACATGTTATGGTACGGATTGTATGACACATATTTTAATCTGAAACCAATCGTATTTTTTTTCCATGTCAATCTACTTTAATTTTATTCAAGTCTCATCAAATTTCATTAAGATTTGAATAAGTTATGACCATTTTTGTGAGGGCAGGTCTGAACCCTGCTTAGGGTTTGTAGTTTTGGGGAAAATGCAATAAATTTATTTTCCATCATTGGATCTTCATAAAAATTGGAAGAAAATTCTATAATTATGTTATCTTCAATCTCACTGAAGCGATTGGATTTATTATTTATTTTTTGAAATTTATTAATGACTATTTGTTGCATTGAATTGTGGGCTGCCATGGCAATATTTCCAATGTGATCTAGAATGTACTTAATCATTGTTTGAGATGAATAATTTTAAGGGAGTTGTCAAGTGAAGGTGCCTCTGCATCATTTCCCCTATTTTGAAATGATTAAATGTAACTTTCTAGGTGATATCTAAACCTCAAATGAAATTTGTGCCAAATGAAATTTGTGCCAAATGAAATGTAATTGAAATGGTAATTTGGCCTGAAGCTAGTTGCTCAAATGGGATATCAAGGCTGGTTACTGGGGTTTGAGTTTTGAGTCTCAAAATGGTCTAAGTGGTAAAACTTTTCTCATGAAAGATCAGATTGTAAATTCATGCACAAATAAATAGGTTAGTAAGGAATCTAGGGTATGAATTGGTTTGTAATGATCTCAAATAATTTTGCAGTAGCAAAAGTTTATAAATGAAAATGATAGTTCCAAAATACATTCTCTCCCATGTAGTTTTCTTCCTAATTATAAATGAAATGGTTAATGATATTTTCATTTATCTTCAATTGTTTTAATTGAATGAGTGATTTGATTTCTACTTCAATTCAAAGGATTGATTAAATGCTAAAGTGAGGTCAAAAAATTGAGAGGAAAGAGCATAGGATTGATTAGTTGTGTTTTAGGCATAGTGAGTTGAATACTGTAATGTAGTATATCAATAGTCTATTAATTACTGATTCAGAAAGCTAAGGTATTATTGGTTATTATGAATATGACTCTATTACCCTAAGACAAGGCATTGGTATTTTGATTTGGTTATCCTGAAGATAAATAAGTTAGTTATGCACTTGACCAAGGGCTTGAAATGAGAATTAAAATCATCGAAAACACCTTCAATTACAATATACCAATCTGAAGTACCATATTATTCCTTGCAATAAATAATATTGGTTTAAAGGCCATCCAAATCTTTAATGAATGTTATCTATTTACACTCTATAGGAATTTATCTGTGTGTAGAAATGTTCTTAATCAAATGAATATCATATGAACATAGTAGGGATTACCCTCCTGGGTTTCATAGAGCCCAAAGAGTAGAAGTAAGGGCCTCAGAATCCTTGCTTGTGTGTTGGAAAATCCTTACCCTTGTTGATTATTGGGTTATGGTAGATTCATAGGTAAGTGGTAAGATTAAGTTTGGTTCTAAAAAAATAACCAACACTTAGATCGAATCTTTATTGTTGATCAAATTTCAAAAATCTATAAAACAAGCCTTCATCAACGTGAAAATAATTCAAATTCCTCATAAGAATAGGTACTCTCTAGAATTATTGAGTCATTCCTTGAGCATTAGAGCACCTATTTTGTGAATCACATCCTCTCATATCAAGCTTTTGCAACATGGATTATTCACAAATTGAGAAATCCACATCACAATTATGCATCAATCCATAATGGGATTGAAGGTTTGCACTTTCAGTTTGGTTAATTTCTTTGATTTTAGTTCAATTCTTTAGATTAATCATTTTGAATTCTTTGCAAATGACTTTTTTTAAATCCCAATTTTCCACTCCTAAAATTAAGCATTTGACTTTAAAAAATGTTTCACCCAATGAATCAAACTTTTTTGCCTATCATGAATGTTAAGAATTGATAAAACATAAAATTAATCATAAAAATAATTGAGAACTAAGCAACTATCTCAAGTGAGAATGAGCAGTTTAAGTATTAATTAAAACTAGGGTGTGTGAAGTTAACCTAAACCTAAAAAAAACTCAAAGTCTAAGTTATTAATTGTAAGATTCGAAACCCTAAACAGTATCACAAAAATAAATAGTAACTCATTTTCACATAAATCTAGAAATGAAATGAAACATCTTGAACATATAAAAGTGTATAATCTAGAATATTAAGTACCATAAATAAAGTACAACATCACATGAAGTACTATCTAGTCAAGTATCAGAGAGTATAAGATATAATTTATGCAAGAATATGACTTAGGCTCTCATGCTCATTTGGTCATAACAATACAAGTAAAGGAACATAATCACTGGAGTCTTTCGCCGCCACTAACCATAATGGTCATCTGCAAACCTAGAGACAAGAATATGGCTCAAGTGATTTTTTGTCTAGCAACAAAGCTTACACTTCCCCAAAATTATTCCTAACATGAAGAATACCCAACCCTGCATAAGAAGCCTAGCAACTTGAAAATGATTAGCAGGATGAAATTTGGTGCAACCTGATATACAAACATACATTTCACACATGAACATGCTATTTTAATGAGGATTTTCTTCAAAATATATGGTTAGCAACACACACATGCATATACTATTAAAATCCACAAACTAATAGAATGCATAGGAGAAAATAAGAAAGGAGAATAATGAAACAATCTCACCCAATCCTTCCTCCTCCATGGCTGACTTCCATTGCACCTTCTAACTTTTTTGTGATAATGAGTGCCCTCAGATTTTGTGTGAGAAAATTCTATAATGCCTGGCCCTAAACAAAGCTTTGAAGGATTTCCTAAGTATTGTTGCAAAAGAAACTTAATTCTAGAATGCAGGTAGCTAAGATGACAAATGCAAAATTCAAGAAAACAAAGATATTAAGAGATAATAATCAGAGATGTCAAAAATGAGGACAAAATCGACATTTTATAGAAAATGCAATTTTGGATGAACAGATGAGATTGAAGATTGAGAAAATGCCCTAGAATCAATGGTCAAGATTCAAAATGACAACTCTCAATTAGGGTTAGGGTAAAATTCTCAAATAAGTGAACAAGATTTAATTTAAGAAATTAAATCAAGGATGGAGAATGAATGTGACAGTGGGATGAAATTAGTAAAAATCAAAAGATAAGAAGATGAGATTTTAGAAAATCAGTAATTTTAGCAATTACTTGATTTGTAGAAGAATATTTCCATTTTGAATTAAAATTAATTCAAAATATGGATTTTGTGAAATAGTAAGTAATTTATTTAAAATTAATTACTAAAAGAAGAAGCAATTAACCATGTGAGACATTTTTAAATAAATTGTTTTATTTAAAAAAGGGGGAAATGTCAAATAAGGCAATTAAATAATTTAGGAATAATTATTTAATTTAGAAGAGGTAGTTAGTTAATTAAATAAATTAATAAATCTATTTAATTAAAAGAGGATTTGAGAATTAGTGACACATTAAATAAATAAATCAAAATATATTTATTTAATAATCAACAGGACATTAATGACAAAGATTAATTAAATAAATTGAGAACTTTATTTAATTATGAACAGACTTTGATAATTAGTGATGCATTAAATAAATAAATAAGATCTATTTATTTAATAATCATGAAGAATAAAAAGATATGAATTAATTAAACAATTATGAATTATTTAATTAATAGTCGAAAGTGAGTTAGGAACATAATTAAAATGTAATAATTATGCTAGGATGAAAAGTGGTAAAATAGTACTTGCAGGCCTAGGTCATTTTTATGTGTCTACATTTGCCCCTCTTTGTCATAATGCAGCCTGTCGCATTGTGACAAAGAAAATAAGTCAAAAAATATTCCCTAGTGCAAAATAGGATGAGGAAGAATGACAAGGAGGGTTGCGATATGCCCTCTCGAGAGGACAGTTGGGTTCCGAGAATATGAGTGGGCTCTCGAAATGGATGAAAGGACTAGAAGATGAAAGACAAAAGTATATAGGAAAGATAGATAAGGATGATAATGATGCGGACTAGAAGAAATGTTAGAGAGAAAAAGATGAATGTTAGGATAGAAGACATGGATGTCGATATGGGTAAGGAGATGAAAATTTATGTGGAAAAAGAAATGCATGTTAGAATCCTTCAACATTGTCCAGAGTATTAATAAGTGTTGCTCGAATCATCATTGGGCGAAAATGTCATGATGGCCGACAAACACTATGATATGACGTAGATCAATAGTGTGCAAGGGCGAACCACCATGTAGATCAACAGTTCCAGACAAGGATGATCATGACTCATACGAGAAACATAATTGCCCCTAGTCATTTTTTCTTGACCAACCGCCAGAAAACCAGACTAATCATGAGACGTTGTTGCTGCTCTAAATCCTAATGTCAAGACATCCTTGAGAAACTAGCCACATGATAGTCAAAAACAGACAAGAAAATCATTGCACTATGTCGTTACTTCTCTAAATCCCGAAGTCAGGACATCCTTGAGAAACTAGTAGCAGGGTGATCATAAAAAGACAAGGATGATCATCATGATATGTCGTGGCTCCTATGACATAAGGAACTAATATCATGATAACCATCAAAAGACAGATAAAGTTTGCCAAGTTTCTGCCAAGTGTTTTAATGTCAAGGTTGCCAAATGTCAAGTGATGCCAAATTCAGGAAGGACACATCCTGAATGATGTTGATATCTAGGAGATCAATTCTCAGAGTTAGGAGAATCCATCAAAATGCCAGATGATGAGGACAATTCTTAGGAAGGACACATCCAAAAAGCATAAAGAAATGATGAGACTTGCTCTTCAGAAGGACACATCTTGAAGAACCCAAAATTTTTCTAGGTTAAATTGTCTTGATAGAATTTGATTACATGTCATTGCTAATATGCTGAATTGACTGAAATTGTTGATGAAACAGACTGTTGATAGATTGTTTGCTCGGGATTGATGGAAGATTTGCTTGATTTGAAGAAAGTTTGACGTGTGTGAAAATGTTGTGCCATGAACCCTAATGGATTGACCTAGTGCGGCCTCAGGGGCTCATCGATTGATGGCCTTGCCTACGTCGTGCACTCAGAGACCTCATAGTTTGACGCGACCGATGACCTTGTCCAAAGGACATAATTTTGAATCATGATTTTATTTTGACAAACCTAGAAAGACTGACCTAATGTCTTGGGGATTCAAAGATGAATCTTGCCTACGTAGCAAATGTGTAGAGACAACGTGGTTCAGACCTAGACAAAGATTGATTGACGTGATTGACTGGACTGACAAGATATTACTGACTCTGTTTTTGGATTTTCTCAGGACATTTTCAATTTTTAGATCTTTTTTCAAGACTTTTTTAGACTTTTAGGATTTTTTCAGGACTTTTTATGATGTTTTTGTCTTTTTTCAGGACTTGTTCAGACTTTTAGGATTTTTTCAGGACTTTTTACAAATGCAGAATCATGTGTGACACCCACTGCAGTTACATGATAAAGGTCTTGCCCCCAGACAGATAAGAGATTACCCGGGCCAAATGATATGGAAATACGGGGAAAACGACAAGGATATGCAAGGGGTGATGTCAACCAAATGCTAACCATGGCCGCAATTGACAAGACTTAGGATGAATGTCGTGAATGTGTTTGGTTGTTGTCATTATGCAAAGTGGATAAGTGTCAATTAGAGTAACAGTAGATGGCGAAGCAATGATCGACTACACATGGCACCTGTTTTCCAGGTTTTCACCATGGTACTTATCCAAAGTACCTGTTTTCCAAGTTTTCACTATTGGACGAATTTATTTATTTTTACTAGTTTTTTATTTTTTTGATTTTTTTTTGTGTCACCAAGACGCCTGTTTGCCAGGTTTTCATCAAGGGATGATTTTTTTATTTTATATTTTTTAGATTTTTAGCCAAGCTCTCTGATGCTATGTGTAGAACTTTCATATATGTAAGTTGTTGATGGGTTATGTCAACTGTTCTCCATCAGGTGTGGCCAACTGATAAGCTCTAGAATCAAATGTGGCAGTAATAATATAAGGATCAAGCCAATTAGCCTCAAACTTGCTAGGCTTTTCACAGTCAACCTGATTTCTTGGATTCTGCATGAGGACCAAGTCACCAATTTCAAATTTTATCATCATTACTCTTTTGTTATAGCTCCGATAGAGATGATTTTGATATGCCTGCAAGTGATTCAAGGCATTTTTTCGTCTTTCTTGTAACATTTCTAGCTCATGTAGGTGAGACTGTCTGTACTCTTCATCATCACTCATTCCTTTCAAGGAGACTCAGAGAGAAGGAATTTCGACCTCTATGGGCAATATGGCCTCAGATCCGTAGACAAGGGAAAATGGAGTGGCTCCAGTGGGTGTACGAATGTTGGTACGGTCGGCCCATAAGGTAGGATTAAGTTGTAGGTGCCAATCTCGACCAGCGTCGTTGACGGTCTTCTTAAGAATGTGAAGAATTGTTTTATTTGACGCCTCAGACCATTACCTTGTGGATAATATGGGGTGGAGAAATGATGTTGGATGTGGAATCGCTCACAGAGTTCACGAACGCCCTGATTTTTGAATGGACTCCCATTATCTGTGATGATGGACTACGAAACACCATACCGGTAAATCATGTAATTTAGGATAAACTTTGATATTTGCTTATCGGTGATGTAAGTGAGAGGGATGACTTCAATCCACTTAGTAAAGTACTCAATGGCGGTGATTATGAATTTGTGGCCGTTAGAGGAGGATGGATGGATCTTGCCCATGAGGTTGAGTCCCCATTGTGCGAAAGGCCATGGAGAAGTGATTGGTCTCAGCTCCTACGCAGGTGCGTGGATTAGGTCACTATGTACCTGGCATTTCTGACATGTTCTGACAAACTGAAGAGCATATTTTTCTAATATCGGCCAATAGTATCCCAGTCTAGTGACTTCCTAGCTAATATTGGACCACTCGAATGAGATCCGCATATACCCTCATGTACTTCTCATAAAGTTGTTTGGGCTTCATCAGTGTCGAGACAGCGAAGAAGGGTGTTATCAAAGCCACGATAGTATAGGGTGTCACTAACGATGGTGTGTCGAGCGGCTTTTCTTATAAAGGACTTTCTCTGGTTGTTGGAAAGGTTGGGTGGTAAGGTTTGGGAATTTAGATAGTCATAAATGTCTTGGTACCAAGGTGAACTGGGACCATCAATCTCACAAACCATTTCCGACTCTGGTGTGTCATATGCCAGCATCAATAATTGTTCAACTAAGAACTCAAATTGTAACACATTTTTGGGGATGTCCAAGAGAGATCCAATAGTAGCCATTGCATCGGCTACCTTATTCTATGTCCTGGGAATTTGTTCAAAGGTAATCAATTTGAAATATGTCAGGAAGCTATCCACCATTCGCTTGTACGGAAGCAACTTTTCATCTTTTGTTTCATAATCAAAATTCACTTGGTTGATAACTAATTGAGAATCCCCGAATACAAGCAGTGTTTGAATTTTACATTTTATTGCGATCTTGAGCCCTGTGACCAATGCTTCATATTCTACAATGTTATTAGTATAAGGGAAGGCGATCCAGAATGCCTTAGGAATTGAATCCCCTTGTGGTGTGATGAACAAGATACCAGCTCCTGAGCCATGACCAGTGTGGGACCCATCAAAATAAAGCTTCCAAGGTAATGTAGGTTTCGCATGAAAGATAGACTCATCGAGAAAATCAGTTATCAGTGGATGAGTGCATCTACAAGTTGATCTACTATTACCTACCCTTTTGTTGCCTTGCGCTCAAAATATTGTATGTCATATTCACTCAATATCATGACCCATTTTTCTAATCGGCCTATCAATGCTGCTCGACTTAGAAGATACTTTAGTGGATCAATCTAAGCTACCAGGTGTGTTTAGTGGCTCAACATGTAATGTCTTAGTTTTTGTGTTGCAAAGATAACTGCAAGGCATGCACGTTCAATTGCTATATAGTTAAACTCATATCCTATCAGTGTGAAACTAATATAGTATATGGCTCTTTCTTTTCCCTCATGGTCATTTTGTGCCAATAGTGCCCCAAGTGCATTTGTAGTTGCAGAGATACAAGATCAACGACTTGCCTTCAATAGGCGGCATTAGGATAGGTGGTGTCAATAGATATTCTTTGATTTGTTCAAAGTTTGTGTGGCATTTGTCTGTCCATACAAAGGGGATACTTTTGTGTAATAGGTACTGAAATGGTTGACACTTGTCTGCCAACTGTGTGATGAAGCGTTGGATGGACTGCAGTCTGCCCTGAAGTGTTTTCAACTCACTGATTCCTTTTGGTGGAGGCATGTCTAGAATTGCCTTCACTTTAGTAGGATCAACTTCTATGCCTCGTCATGAAACTATGTATCCCAATAGTTTTCCTGAAGTGACCCTAAAGACACATTTTTTTTGGATTCAAACGAACCTTGTAATCCTCTAGTCGTATAAAATTTTTGTCTAGGACTTTGAGATGATCCTTTCGTGTCAAAGATTTGGCCAAGAGGTCATCCACATAATCTTCCATTAGGATATGCATCATGTCATGAAAGATTGTTGTCATAGCTCTTTGGTATGTGGTGCCTGCATTCTTTAGGCCGAATGGCATGACATTCAAACAGTATGTTCCTCATGGGCAGGAGAATGTCATTTTGTGTTGATCCTCAGTTGTAATGCAGATTTGGTTATAGCCCAAGAAACCATCCATGAGAGACAACATCTCGTACCCTGCTGTGAGATCAACAATCATGTCTATATTTGGTAATGGGAAATCATCTTTTGGGCAAGCCTTATTCAAATCTCTGAAATCCGTGCAGATACGAATTTGTCTATTTGGCTTTGTGACAGGGACAATGTTGGATATCCAGTCAGCATAATCTATTGATCTTATGAATCCCGCATCTAGTAACTTCTTTAGTTCAACCTTTACAAGTAGTGCAATATGTAGATGCATTTTCCATAATTTTTGTTTGACTGGTTTTATATTTGGGATTAATGGAAGATGATGCAATACCAATTATGGATCTAGGCCTGGCATGTCAGCATATGCCCATGAGAAGTTAACCTTCCTTTATAAGAAGAATTGTTGGAACTCGAGTTTTTCTTCATCTGTTAATGATGCAGCTAAGAGAACCATTTTGGGATTCTCTTGTGTGGCTATGTTAACTTCGATGGTGTCTTAATTAACATTGCTGATTTTTCTTGTGTTATGGGAAGAAAGTCCAATCCTCCATCCTTAGGCGCCTCGGAGAGGTTTTCACCTTTGAATACGTCCTTTATTTTTACTATTTTGTTGTCACAAGGTGCCTTGCGGTTTTCACCTAAAGACATTATTCTTTGAATTTTTGCGATTGGAAGATTGCACAGTCTCCCCGAAGTAAGCTGCACAATCTAGGTCAATGGAAAATCCTATTTTGTGATCACCACATGGTATGCCTTCTCGTAGCCCCATGAATTTTGCTATTGCCTCATCATTCTGAAAGATGTCCATCACTGGTGGTTCTTGTTGGTCCTACTCAATCAGTTGTTGGTAAACAAGGGAAATCCCATCGCTAGTGTTGGTAAAAGATGGGGAAGATGCGGAAAGTGTGCAAATTGAAGCCTCAAGTGTGAAGGCAAAGTTGTCAATTTCAACTTCCATATCAGATGCAATGGATGAACCATATTCAGATTCAGATGAGTTGAAATCATAGTCATAATAAGGCACAAAATTATCGGCATCATGACTACTGGATAGCCTTTCAGAGGTATGGACAGTAGGTTCAGGCATGTCCAGCTCATGGGTGGGTTTGGGAATGGGGTCGGATAATTCAGATGTTGCCGATGACAGATTATGTTCTTCTGGATCCCAAGGAATGCTTACCCATTCCTTATTTTTAGAATGATGGTCAATAGGATCTATGTTGTATTCTTGTTGGAATCGTTCTTCAAAGGGGGGTTGGCCAGGTTCCAAGAAGAGTTCATCAATATCATAGTTGCTCAGGGTTTTCTCAGATCCCCATTCCCATTCATTAGAGTTAGTTTCAGTAAGGGATTCTTCGCTTGTCCTGACACTTTCTGGAGCCGTTACGTCCTCACGTGAAAGTTCATAGGTACATTGATCGTCAGTTCTGAGTTGGTCAAACCCTAGGCCAATGTACCTTGGTCTTGCAGAGATAATGATAGGTTCTCATCTTCCATTGTTGGCCTTTAAGACCACTTTTGCCATCAAAACCCAGTGCCTTGCATATGTCATAGCCTTTTCCATAGAGATTCACTGGTAGTGGAGGTAACTCTTATGGGTCTTTGTAGATCCAGTTAGCTATGTCGATGATAACTTCATTACTCATATCCCCCCATAGTGTGAAAACCATTTTTGGTGGAACCTTGAAAGTTGTTTTGGGCTCGACTGCGAAACATGGTCTACCATAGAATTTAGGTGGCTTAGGTATTGTGGTGATACAGTAAGCCATATTCAGTTTGAATTCTCCACAACCAAGGTCCTAGATCTGAAGGTCTTTACTTGGTATGGATGCCGAGGAAGGTGGTGTGGAAAAAGTTGATGGAATGGATGATTTGGTGAGTGCAGACGGGTCAATATATTTGGAAGAGGTGGAAGCCGAGGCTTCTCGATTGATGGGTACCTAGTGTTCAACAGTGGCTCGCAAATTGGTACAATATTGAAATGGATCAGGATCTCCTGGGATAGTAATCTTAGTACCATCAAAAGGGAACTTTAGGCATTGGTGGTATGTAGAAGGAATGGCCTTTAGGACATGAATCCAGGGGCAACCAAGTAGGATATTGTAATGTATGTCACGATCCAGGACTTGGCATGTTGTGTCTATAATAACTGGTCCCACCTGGAGTGGAATTGTGATAACGCCTTTAGAAACACATTCTTCATCATCATATGCCTTGATGACAATGCTCTTGGTAGCGTCCACACATGCATCAGAGAAGCCAAGAGCTTTAACCAATTTTAAAGAGAAGATGTTCAATCCTACTCCGCCATCTACTAAGACTCATCTAACCTTGTGTTTGTGGACAAAAACCTTGATATGAAGGGCATCATTATGAGATGTTTTGGGTGAGGAATAGTCATTGTCTGAAAAGGTAATGTGATGAGGCGAAGTCAGATATCCGACCATAGTTTCAAAATGGTTGACATCAATGTTGGTTGGGATGGAAGATTCTTGTAGTACTATCCAAGATGGCCTTATGTGCAGGTGAGATGCAGAGAAATTCAAGAATTGATATTTGAGTGGGTGTTTTATTCAATTGCTCAATAATGTTGAACTCTAGTTTAGGGTTTGACTGTCTGGCAGACGAACCAGGTATGGTAATTTTAGGCTGACGTGCAGAGGGACTTAGGATGGTGACCTTGACTTTACATGTTGTAACATTGCAGTCTGAGGCCTTTTAATGGTAATAGTATTGACACATTGCTCTTCATCAGCAGCTCACAAGTTGTTGATGATGATACCACCAAAATAATTGAAGGCAGGACGAATGTGATTGGCTTGATTATTGGTATTCTTCGTGCCAGATGTGGAGGGTTTATTAGAACCATGATCCTGTAGTGGGTTCTTGTGGATTGTATGATCTGTATTAGACGCAAATGGTTGACCTCCTAACTCAATGGTGTGGTTTTTAATAAGGTCTTGTACCAGATTTTGCAACTGACGACAAGAGGAAGTTTTGTACCCTTTAACACGGTGGTAATCACAAACTGCATTATCATCCCACCATGATGGCTTGAACTGACTAGGGTCATACGGTTTAGGTTCTTCCAATGTTATGACTCCATTTTGGAGAAGTTTCTTCAAGACAATTTCGATCGGTTCACCCAAAGGGGTGTATGTGCATTTTTTAAATTGTCGTGGTTGACGGAGTTGCCTTTGATTAAATTGAGTAGGATTATTTTGCATAGCATTGGTAGTTGGTGTTGGTGTAGTCACGGGTACATTCTGATTTTGGACTCCTTTGATGGTGAGCACATGACCTGTTGCATTAATGGTTTTTGCGTCGACCACACCGTCATTTGTGATGTGTTTATTCTTAACCCAATATTTATTTTTTTCATTGGCGTTACTTGGGTTATTTTTTGTGGTGGTGTTGATTGTTTTGCCACCATATTTTAATTCGCCTTTGGCGATCAAGGATTTTTCAAGTTGAACACATTTTTCAACAAGGTCAACAAAGGTGGTACAACAATGGACTTGTAAGCCATATCTGAGCAGTCCTAGGAGAGTTTGTACAAACATGGTGACTTTCTCCTTTTCTGGTATTTCTACCGGACATCTTCTCGCTAAAGTTCTCCATCTTTGAAAGAATGGGATAAAAGTCTCTCCTGCCTCCTCTTGGGTAAGTTGGCATAAGGAGGCAATGTCAATATCTGTGTCAATGTTATAGGCGTAGTTTTCAACAAACTTGTTTTCCAATTCATCCCAAGTTTTGATTCCTTCAGGAAATAATGAGAACCATTCTAGTGCATGGCCTGCTAGACTCCTAGAGAAGAGTCTCATTAGATAGGTTTGTTCATATGCAATGTCCATGCAACTGGTGGTGAATTCTCTTATGTTTTCAATGGGGTTTGTTTTTCCTTTGTATTTGGGAAAATGTGGCACCACATATACATGAGGAAATGGTGGCATATACAAGGTTGTGTCAAACGGATAAGGACATAAGTCATGTGACATATAAGACTTTTTGTTTGACTATTGCAAGGTCTCCATTTGTGTTTGAAGAGCAGCAAGTTGGAGTGTGAGTGCCTCCACAATGGGGTTGTTGGTAGCATCACACATGTTGGTGATAGGTATGGATTGGTTGCCCACCTATTGTGATAAGATGCATTGGTTTGGGATGTGTTGGTGGTGAGAAAAATGAGTGTTCTGATTTGGTTGTTGGAAGTGAGTGTTTTGATGAGGGATGTACTGTTGTGTATGGACTTGAGATGCATAAGTTGGGATGTGGAATCTTGCCATGTTGGATTGAATTTGGGGGCCTTGTTGGTTTTGAGCATGTTGAAGCCCAAATTGATTGGAAAATTGGGTGCCTTGTTTGCCTTGCCCAAAAGTGTAATTATGGCCTTGAGGAATGTGGGTGTTTTGCCTCAAAGGAATGTTGGTATTAACCTGTGAAGGATTTGGGACATTAGATTCGGTGCCTTGAATGACAAATCTTCATTTATTTCTCCCAAAAGGGTTTGATGAGTTGGTTTCCACAACATTTGAGGAACCTAATAACAGGTTTGTTGATGTACCCATGGAACTAGATGAAGTTCCAAAGAGGTTTGAGGTGGTTGCACCCATTGTTGATCCAAATGTTTGTGAAGGGATAGTGGATGTTTGTTGGGGGATGGGTTGTGATGTGGTGTTGGTATGAGTAGAGGATCCCCCAATAGATGTTGTGTTGATTGTGGTGGATGCATTGGTTATGGTGGTAGCATGACCAAGGGAGGTAGCATTAATGGTGTTAATGAAGTTTTGTGATGTGGCTCTCATGGAAGGATTATGTGTTTGGGGATCTGGAGATGTTGCTCTAAGAGTGTTGAGATCAAATCCTTTTGGTAACCTAGCCACTTGGTCAAGGAGCATGGCTAAATATCTGGTTGAGTCATTTAAGACCAATTCTTCCACAAAAGAGGCCACTTCTATGTTTTGGGCAGCAACTTGTATGTCTTCTTCATAGACTTCCCCATTTTGGTCTCTACGGACAAATTATTCAAAGGGATTGTGTGGAATAGACATCTCACTGAAAGGATTGATAATAGAATTTCCCATGTCATTAGAAAGAGTGTTCATGTCACTAGGGAATGAATCATGTCATTGGTGAAACCGAGAAAGTTGGTGTCTTGACCAAAAGAATCCATGAGTCTTTTCTTTCTTTGTAATCTAGTTTCAACCATAAAAATTCTTGCTCAACTTTGGGATGATGGGGGAGAATGACCTAAATATGACACTATAATTTTGGGTTTTGGAATTGAGGAATGAAATGCAAATGAGACCAAAATGAGACTAAAGGTTTGTGAATGCAAATGGCATGACACTAAAATGAAGATACTAATGGGATGCAAACTAAAATGGAACCTAAGATGCACTCATTATTGGTAAATCTAAGGAGAGGAATACTTAACCATGCAAAGTGTTGGCAATGCTTCAGGTTTGGAAAATCAGTGGACCGTAAAAGGACTAAAGGAGGACAAAGTGAAATTTCCACACTAGACTATTGAGTGGGAAATAATTCACAAAAATTTGAATAAAGGACAACGGGTGATTGGGTCCAATGATAACCTACTTTTGAATGCAAAGTTTGACAATAGATGGTAAGGAATCTACTCCTAGAATCTGCAAAATGAGTGTCTAAGGAGATGGTAGAGTTGACAATGCAACTAGTCAAATGCAAATGGAAACCTATGGTGATCCTAAGAATGTCATCTATAATGTCATGATGAGGGAAGTTGAGAAAATCAATGTCTGGTTTGACATAAACAAAAAAGGACTTGATGAAATCTGGAAAAAGACAGGTTTGGACTTCAATTTTGACAGTGGGAAGATGCTTATGAAAGTCGGCAAATGTGTCGCAACAAATACAGCACGACAGAGCACATGTAGCTTAGAATGGAAAATGTGAAGTTGCAACTGGAAAATGCGGCTCAAAATGGCAAATGTGGTGTTGCAACTAGCAAATGCGGTTCAAAATGGCAAATGCGGCTTGACAGGGTGATTGCGGAGGATGAGAAAGCAGATGCAGTGCGAAATGGTGATTACGGTTTAGGAGATTTCAAATGCGGCTCAACAGAGCTAATGTGGCTCAGAATGTAATGAATGCATTTTGACAGAGCGAGTGTGTCGCAGGAAGGAATTTTGGAAAAAGTTTTAGCAGATTTACCAGTCTCAAATTTTAGTAGATGCGGTGCGAAATGGCGATTGTGGTTCACTAGATTTCAAATGCGGCTCACCAGAGCGAATGCGGCTTAGAATGTCACGCATGCATTTTGACAGAGCAAGTGCATCGCAGGAAGCAATTTCGGAAAAAGTTTCAACAAATTTACCAATTTGTCTCAGATTTTAGCAAGTTTGATGTTCAGTTGTTGAAGTTTTCTGAAAAAAGTTGGCAAACACATGGTGTTGTAAAAAAAAAAGAAAATCAACCACATTGAAGACATTTACAAAAATCCTAGGGCTGCATGGACAGTATTCTTATGGATCCCATGAACCACATATCCTTAGCGAATGAATTCAGAAGCTTGGCCCCACGGGCTCCCCCTTACAGTGCACTCACTTCTCAGGGCAACCAAGCTTCCAACCTCCATGAAACTCCCATGGAAAATTGATCATTTCTACTAAGAATTGGGTAGGTGCGGGTGCCTTGGCAACAATCATTGCTGCACCAAAGAATAGAAGGTTTGTGGTTTTCTAAAATAAAGGATTTATTTTGGGCACCCGTTCAGAAGGCCACGCGAGAGGCATTATCATCCTAGTCTGCAAAGTTACGCTCTATAGGTTTCAATGCACCACAAGGGTACTAGGGAGTCAATTGTTGGTCCGCAGGAAGATCTGTAATGCTAAGCTTTCCTTAACATTAAAATTTATATATCTGTTGGGCATCGCCTAGCTTTAGCGTGTTCTCGGTTTGAGTCGCTTTGGGGTGAGTACTTTTTTCCACCAAAGCAGGCCCAATTTCTAAGGCTTAACAAAAGCAAGCCAGCTTATTCATAGTTCAATCGATCTCTGTTTAAAAACAAAGAGAGAGCACATGAATATGTTCACTCATACTCGCATGGTGTTCATTTTAAGCCCAAAATGAAATGTGTTGACAAACATAAAAAAAAAAAAAAACATGGGGTTCATTTTAACCGTTTGTAGTATTTGTCAAAACATGGGGTTCATTTTAACCGTTTGTAGTATTGTTTAACTAGCAGTTAATTTTAAACCCATGAAAAGGAAAATGTATTATTCTTTTTAACCTTATGCAAGTGTGTGTTTGTTCATTTTATTGATGAGTGAAGAAATGCATGATTGTTGGAAAAAACAAAATAAAAGCTAACAATGAAGTTTAACTAATTCCAGCTGGACACACGCAATCATGAGAATATCAGTATCCTGGAAAACTTCTAATCTAAAAGCAAAAATCAGGAAGAAACTACAAAAAAAAACAAAACTGCAAAAAAATTTATACCAGTCGTTTGCGTCGCAATAGAGCATATGCGACTCGATATGGCGTTTGTGGTTCAAAGGCTGGAAAATGCGTTGCAACAGGTCATTTGCGTCACTTGGGTAGTCAAATGCGTCGCACGCGAAGTTAGATGGTGTTTACGGTTCGGAGGCTGGCAGGAAAATGTGTTGCAACAGGTCAATTGCATCGCTTGGGCAGTCAAATGTGGTGTGACAGAGTGAATGCGTCACACGTGAAGTTAGATGTGGCACAACAGATCTTTTGCATCGCACGGTCTGTCAATTGCGTCATTTCGTACCTGTAATGAGGATGTCAGGTTCATCAATATAATGAGAATTTTCTGCAAAATAGATGGTTAGCAACACACACATGCAAATCTTATTAAAATCCACAAATCAATAGAATGCATACGAAAAAACAAGAAAGGAGAATAATGAAACAGTCTCACCCAATCCTTCCTCCTCCATGGTTGACTTCCATTGCACCTTCTAACTTTGTTGTGATAATGAGTGCCCTCAGATTTTGTGTGAGCAAATTCTATAATGCCTAGCCCTAAACAAAGCTTTGAAGGATTTCCTAAGTATTGTTGCAAAAGAAACTTAATTCTAGAATGCAAGTAGCTAAGATGACAAATGCAAGATTCAAGAAAACAAAGATATTAAGAGATAATAATCAGAGATGTCAAAAATGAGGACAAAATTGACATTTTATAGAAAATGCAATTTTGGATGAACGAATGAGATTGAAGATTGAGAAAATGCCCTAGAATCAATGGTCAAGATTCAAAATGACAACTCTCAATTAGGGTTAGGGTAAAATTCTCAAATAAGTGAACAAGATTTAATTTAAGAAATTGAATCAAGGATGGAGAATGAATGTGACAGTGGGATGAAATTAGTAAAAATCAAAAGATAAGAAGATGAGATTTTAGAAAATCAGTGATTTTAGCAATTACTTGATTTGTAGAAGAATATTTCCATTTTGAATTAAAATTAATTCAAAATATGGATTTTGTGAAATAGTAAGTAATTTATTTTAAATTAATTACTAAAAGAAGTAGTTAACCATGTGAGACATTTTTAAATAAATTGTTTTATTTTAAAAAGGGGGAAATGTCAAATAAGGCAATTAAATAATTTAGGAATAATTATTTAATTTAGAAGAGGTAGTTAGTTAATTGAATAAATTAATAAATCTATTTAATTAAAAGAGGATTTGAGAATTAGTGACACATTAAATAAATAAATCGGAATATATTTATTTAATAATCAAGAGGACATTAATGACAAAGATTAATTAAATAAATTGAGAACTTTATTTAATTATGAGCAAACTTTGATAATTAGTGACGCATTAAATAAATAAATAAGATCTATTTATTTAATAATCATAGAGAATAAAAAGATATGAATTAATTAAACAATTATGAATTATTTAATTAATAGTCGAAAGTGAGTTAGAAACATAATTAAAATGTCATAATTATGCTAGGATGAAAAGTGGTAAAATAGTACTTGCAGGCCTAGGTCATTTTTATGTGTCTACAGCTATTCCCTACTATCAGGATATAGCAAAGAGAAAAAAATAGCATCCATCTATTTCAATAGTACACATAGCTTTGACCAAAGCAATTAAATCGTAAACGATAGATAGATCTAGAAAAATAAATCCACTCGCCTCTATTAGTCCATATTCAACACCTTTCCTAGAAGGTAAATCCAAATCACATGTAGAAGAAAACTACTTTCCTCATGAAGACAATATAACATGCATACATCTAATGATCATAAAAATAACTAACCCTTTTATTTTCATGCAAAATGATTATATGAAGGTATTTTGTTATTTCAATCCTTTCATGCATAATGATGGTTGAATGTATAATTGACATGCAATTTGATCTCTAACTAATGGTATTTTTCTATATGCCATGCTAACTAATATTTAATGTCATGTAGGTTAAATCCATAAGAAACCATTTCATAATATATGTTGATTGGAAATATAAAAATCAGATCCATATAATTAAATGACAGTTTCATATATCTAATTTTATAGTTTTACTATGGAATCATCACAATATAAATAAAATGTTTACCAATATTAAATTCATGGAAAATAAACAATATTATTTATATGTATACTACTATTTAAATATGTTGAGATTATAGAATAACACAATGGTTTATAATAGCGATACATAATATGTTGGTGTTTCCAACTGACTGTTTGGGTTTTCTTAAATGTTGGCCATACCTTATAATCAAAAACCTTAGGTTAGTGGCCAAAGAATAGGAGATTAATCTTATATTTCTCTCCTCTACACTTTAGGCTCTGCAAAACCAAGGTGGGTTCCCCTACAACATCATTCAATAATATGGAAACTTCCTAGCAATGATACCTTTGATAACATATTCTTCACACTAGTATTATAGAAGGTAGAATGATTGGCTAAATCATCTTTAGGACCTTCTATATGCTCTATTTTACTTTGCTAGTGTATTTGAACGTAAAACATGAAATTACGGTAAAGTAAAAAAAATGATTTTGGATTTGGTGTGTGGTCCTCTCTCAACCTAAAACTTTGTGAACTATTCTGGCCAATGCCTTATCCACAACAAAGTAGAAAAATAAAGTATACTCCTACAACAGACCAACTCTTGGATTCTTATAACCTCATTGCCTTACAATGAGAAACCAATAAAATAATAATGCTATCACACAACCTAAGAATCCCTATTGCATTCACACAATCTCTGAAGGATAAACTGAAAGAAAAATTACTTTGTTCCTTGAACAAAACCTAACAAATTAAGCATCCATAACATGACACATGACATAAGAACCATAGATAATCCTTGATTATTTAGATTCAAAAGATAGTGCATACGATATTGGAGAACAAGATAAGTTGATATTCAAACTTAGTAAAATATACAAAGTATTAGAGTCATTTTTTGTTATTACAAAGAAAAATTACAACATTTCTTATTTGTACTATCAAGCGACGAATCTGTACAATTGAATTCTATGCAAATACTTACAAAGATTGAAGGTCTAAACTCTTGAATGAGGCTTGAAATTCCCTTTTATAACATAATGGAAGCAATAAGGAAAATCCCTCATCCATCACCTGGGTTCACAAAAGACAAAACATAAATGGTGGCATTAAAACACCAACCAAAAAACTTACAGGGAGATTTAAAAATGTTGATGGAAATCACTTATAATATTCATATAAGTGATGTTATTGATTTTTTTAAGGCACTCTTGGCAACTGGCGAGATACTTCTTGACATTTCTTTACTGACATACCCATATGCCAATTATACCCAGTTGGTGAGATTCAATTGAAACAAAACTCAAATCTCCCATTCTATTATTTGCCAACTACTTCCTTTGATGTTGTGCAGACCTACCATGGTGAATACCAACTACTTTTGGAATTGAATTTCCTTTGAAAAAATCTTCAATAATTATTAGGCACCATGCCTAATCAAGATTTCTTTGACAACCAAAATCTGAGATGCAAAACATGAAAATCAATACATAGAGAAACTCACAGAACAGGTAACTGATTGTATTTTTCATCCCATGCCCTATACACGCTTTTTGAAGGCCAATAACGAGCCAAAATTAAATCAAAATTTTGTAAATATTGTTGATATTTAGCATCAAGTGTTGCACTAGTTTCCCTACAAAAAATATCTATGTTGTGATATGAATTGACTAACCTGTTTGAATATTAATTAAGTTCATTTGTATCAATTTTACTATCTTTACAAATCATAAGGAGAAGGGTGGGGATTATGACATTAAAACCCTCTTTCCATTCACCTAAATTTTTTAATTCCCCATTATCCTCCAACAGGCAAGGTACAATTCTACTTTCAATATTTAGGAAATAATCAAGCTTTACTTGTGCACTCTCAATTATTATCTCCATGTATGTTTGTGTGTTTTGTGTTTTCTTGGCTATGTTGAAAGTAGGAAGAATACTTGGTGGGGTTTTAGGTGCATTAGGAGATCCTTTGTGCATACCCTCTAAATCTGTAACTTTGGGATCCACTTAGTAAAACTACTTTTAAGCCTATCTCAATCCCCATTTATTTTGACAATAGCACCACTCAAATTTATATAAGCTACATAGCCATTCTCTCACCTTCTCAAAATCTTGGACAATCTGTGTTCCAGGATGCATGTTACCATGTGCACATTCTCCTTATGTTGGATCTCTTGAGCTGTTTTAATATGCTCCTCCATCATTTGAACTCTTTCCTTAACTTAATCATTCTCAATTATTAAACTATTGTGAGGAATTGCTGAAGAACCTACTTCCCTTGTACCAATTGAAGTCTTCTTTGGTATTTCTCCCTCTTTTCTCTTAGGAAAAATCCTTAAATTCCTGAGACTTTATATATTCATCATTTGAGATGAATTTTGAACATGCCAACTCCCTTACATCATTGCGGCTATCTCTCCCCATTGCTACATCCAATTTGAACCTTTGTTGGAGGATTCCAACAACACTTGGTCTTGGGGAGAGGGAATATATTGCTGAACTTCATTAGTGGTTATCTAAACACCCTCATCCTCATCTTGACTAAGGGAGTAACCAACCAACAATGGTGTTTTCTACTCAATTCTCATCCTTTTTTGTGGTTTTTCCCTTGGGGGAGAATCCACACTAGTTATATGAGGGGGAGGAGGGGAGTAGTTTATGGTGGACTTGATGGTACATTTTCTCTGATAACAATCACTTGGGGACTTTTGGCAAAAGGATCAGGTCTAGTCCATTGTGTTGTGTTTTCCTCAAAGGTGGGGGCTTTAACAACAATTCTATCAAAGTTTCTCAAAACTGCCTCAATCCTGGCAATCAAAGTTTTAATTTCAAGGAATGCCCCATGGTAACCTCTATTATTTGATGTTTTGGAAACCTCTTCTTTAGTAAATGTAACCCATTTTACTCTTTTACTAATTACTTTTTGATTATACTTACAATTCCTTATGACATCCTCACTATAGTGAGTTTGGTGTATAAAAGCTAACCTCCTGATTCTTGTCGTAACCAAGTGTATGAATCCTTGAGGGTCAAAATCCCTAATCCTTCCCTATTGTAACTTGTAATCCTTAAGAATTTCCTTCAATTTTTCTAGGCCATCCCTCGTTGAAATGAAATTAGAAAAGGTCGTAGTATAAGGGAAGAATGATCCCTTTTTTGTTTCCTCAAATGAAACTTATCATCTTTGACATTCAATTGCCACATAATTTCCATAAATTCTAGTCTAAATGGAACACATTTGGGTAGCAATTGGGGACCTTCAGGGAACCTGCATATCCTAATAATAATAGAACTATTGTATAGATAGTAGTCCCCCCAATTATGTTGCACTCCCAATTCTAGCTTCATGTCTTTTGGTCTAAGGAAATCCATAATTTCCTTATGCAATCTTATCTCAGGTGCACCCAATCTTGACAAGATTTCTTTTGCAAAATAGATCTCAAAATAACATAGCTGGAGTCGTCACAATCATTGTCCCAGATGTAGTTCCAACATTGTACTGGGAGAAGATCTCCCTTCTTATATCTCATGTTAAGTTGCAAGGCCTTATTCCAATGACCTTGTCCTCTACATAAAAACATGTGACATAGGAGAGAATACCATCTAAAGTTTTCCTCCTTATTTTCCTTCTTAATTTCCACAAGCTTCTTGTGGATGGCCTCAACTATGAAGTTGGCATAATCAAAAATCACCATTGACCAAGGGATTTTGTATATCAACTACCATGTACATAAGAGGCACCTACATTTTTGGTTGTGTTTTTGCCCCCAATACTTGGCACAACGCAAAGTATGTTTTGGTAAAATAATCCTTGAAAGACTTGACATCAAAAGGCTCTAACTCACTACTAGGAATCCTTATTGACCTTCCATTGAAACCTTTTTTTCTAAATCTTGGGAGCCACTGCACCCTAAAGTTGCTCCTATCTTTCTTGTATTTTTGTCTAAAATAATTAAGGCTTATAGACATATTTGTAGCCATATGGAGTTGAAAGAGTTCAGATATGAACCTTTTATTAATCTCTATTAAATTGCTTCCATTTGATGCCCTAATAACTCTAACATTTTCATCATATGTGGAAGCAACATGTCTTATGAGTTCTACATTTATAAAAACATTTGGTAACATAAAATCGTCCTTACGACATGCCTTGTTGAGATCTCTAAATTTTCTACATATCTTGATGCCCCCAATGGGTACACTAGTACAAGGTTTGAAATCTACTCAAGGTATTTTATAGGTCTAATGAAGTCCACATCTATAAATTTTTGTAGTTTTATCCTAACAATTAGTGCTATTTGAGGATGCATCTTCCTTAGCTTTTGTTTTACAGGTTTAGCGTCAAGATGCACCATTAGATGATGAACTACTGGTGATGTATCTATTCCTGGAATATCTACATAATACCAAGTGAATTTGATCTTTCTGTTACCCAAGAAGGCTACAAAATTGTGTTGTTCTTCTTCATCTAGAGATGTAGCATAAAATATGATTTGAGGCTTGTTAGTTTTTCCAACATTGATAGGTTTTGCTTCTTTAAATAACATTGTTGGTTTTTATTGATCTATAGCAATACTAGGAGGTTGAATCCTTCATCCTTAGGAACCTTAGAGAGGTTTTCACCTTTAGATACATCCTTTCATTTTATTTTTCCTTGATTCAAAAGTGCCACTTTGTTGTTTTCACTAGGGGGTCTTTTATTGATTTTCATATTTGTCATTTTGTGACTAAAGGATTCAAGGTTCTCATTATAGTATGCTTTAATATCAACTTCTATGTTGAACCCTACTTTGTGATCTACTAGAGGGATATATTCTCGTAGTCCCATGAATTCAACAATAGCTTCATCATTTTCAAAGAAATCAAGAATAGGCACTTATTGTTGGTCCCAATCGATAAGCTGGGGATAAATGAGTGGGAGGTTATTATTTTTAGTAGATGGGGTGAAGGATAAGGTCATGATGGTATCTATGGAATTATTTTAAAATAAGTATGTTATGCACATTGGAGAGCCTTCAATGTTATGTTCATTAGGTAGATTAACCATGGAAGAAATTACAACTTCCCTATGAGAGATACTGTTGATGATAGGGGTTACATTTTGTTGTGAGCTATACCTAAGTCCTTTATATTTATTTTACTTTTCTAGGATGATTAGTTCTTGAATGCCTTGTTGATTTAGACCAAGTCCACCATGACCTATGAATCCCATACTTTTGATCATTTGGAACCCTTTTCTATTTTGATCGATGATAAGAGGAGCTTCTTCTTGTTCTTCTTGATATACCCGTTTAGAGAAATCTCCTTCATCTTTGAATTTTATGTTAAGTTCACCCCATTTTGAAAAGATCGTCCGTTTGACCTTGATTATCTTAGTTGCATTTTTAATATGGTGAGGTTTCCCATATGTCTTCAGAGAAAGAGGTAGTTGTCCTACAAAGTAGGATCCCTTGAGGTTATAATCACCACAACCTTTATCTCGTATTTAGACCTTGACTTTGGATGGTGTTTGATATGATGTGGAAGAGGATGCAATCATTGATGGATTAATGTAGGAAGATGAATGTATAGCCTCATTTTTTTTGGGGACTTGAAGTAGCCTATGATACTTTTCTTCCATGCTTTTACAGTAGTAGAAGGGTTCAAGGTCACAATGAATGGTGACCTCGATATTGTCATAGGGAAATTTAGCGCACTGATGATATGTGGATGGAATGACTTGCATGGCATGTATCCATGGGTGGCCTAGGAGGATGTTGTAGGGAAATTCAAGGTCTAATACTTGACATGTTGTTTCAGTGATTGTAGGACCAACATGAATAAGTAACTTTATGGTTCCTTCTAAATCTCTTTCCTCATCATCATATGCTCTAATAGTTATATCATTTTGTCTCCCAATTACTTCCTTGGAGTATCCCAAATGTCAAACCAACTTTAGAGTGTAGATGTTCAATCCTACACCACCATCTATCAAGACTCTCTTTATCTCGTGTTTATGGATGTAAACCTCATGATGTAAAGAATGATTATGATATGTTTGGGTTGGAAGGCCCTTTTCGGTAAATAAGAGATGATGAGTGGATGCGATATTCCCTACCATAGCTTGGAATTTTTTTGTATCAATATCAATAGGTATGAATGATTGTAAGAGAGTCTTTTCCAAGACTTACTTATCTGTAGGAGAGATCTTTTGAAGTTCTAGGATGGATATTTGTGTTGGGTTTTTCTTAAGATGGTTAATCAAGCTATACTTAGTTAAAATTGTTTTGGTTAGACCTTTTAATTATGGAGGAGCTCCTTAGTAATTTTACCTCTTTGTGTGGTGACTCCACACTTAGGATTTTTTCCATGAATAGTAACCAAAGAGATATGGTTGTTTGCATAGTGCATATGTACTATGATATTACTATAGTAATGGTTAGCTTGGTTATACACTTTTGACTTAGCAACACTATTTCATTTACCATTGTCAAGCATTGGATTCTTGTATATACCTAAATCATTGGTTCTAGAAGTTCCTGGTTGTTGGTCAATGTTCACTTCTCCTTGATCAATGAGGTCTTGGATGAGATTATTAAGCCTCATACAATTGGATGTTTTGTATCCCTTAGATTGATGAAATTCACAATGAACATTATTTTTATACCATGCGGGTTTAAACTATGGTTCCTCGTATTGTTTGAGATCTAGAATACTGAAAAGATTTTATTGGATTATTTTATTTAAAACTATCTCAATAGGCTCCCCTAAGGGAGTGTATCTACATCTAGGAGCATTGTTAGGTCTTGGTAGTGGTCGTCCTCATGGAGGATTAGCATTTTGGATATTTTGTTATTTGTTTGGTCGAGTTTGTGTGTTTTGCACAATTTTTTTTTCTACCACACCATCATTGGTAACATTTTTATTCTTGGCCCATAGGCAAGGTTTATCGTTAGAGGTTGATAGTTGTCTTGTATTGTCCTTGTAGATATTTACTATACCTTTAGCTATAAGAGATTTTTCAATTGAGAGAAATTTTGTTGTTAGTTCTTCAAACGTGTTAGCACATTGTATGCACAAATGAAAACCAACTTCTGTGTTTAGATTTTGAATGAAGATGTCCACTTGTTGCTTCTAAAGAATAGGCTTCTTATATTTGCTTTCTTTGTGTCTCCATCTTTGTAGAAAAGAGTTAAATATTTCTCCTTGATTTTTTTGATGAGGTACAAGTCATTTAAAGTGATTTAATGTTTAATGTTATAGGAGAAATGTGCTACAAACTTGCCTTTTAGTTCTTGAAATGTTCTAATACCCGTTGAGAGGTGAGAGAACCATTCGATTTCTTATCCCCCTAAATATAGTGAAAATATTTGCATGAGATAGGTATCATTATAGGACACCTCTAGACAAGCCACATAAAATTCTCGTATATGCTTTGCTAGATCACCGCATCCTTGTATATGTCAAATTTTAGTATTAATTATGTGGGAATGGTGTAATTGTTATAATTCTATCAAATGGGTATGAACATAGATCTTGAAGGGCATAATATTTCTTTGTGGTTCCCATTTTTATATCATTGATTTTTTGTGTTAAGATCTATATTTGTGATGTCAAATCATGAGGGGGATTATTTGGTGTCGGGTTGTATGTGTTGTATTAAGGTATGGTAAATGGTTTGTATGCGGGTTTAATTTGGAGGGATGTTAGATGCCAAGTCTATGTATTATAGGTGGCGTGTCATGGTTGTAATTTTATTTCATATTAAGGATTTTGTTGTGATGGATTTATAGCATATGGGTTGTATTGGTGTTGTGGTGTGTTGTGTTGTGGTTGGTAATGGAGTTATTGTTGATATTGGGGGTTTTTTTGTGGTGTTTGAGGTTTTTGTTGTTATGTGGGTGGTTGTTGTTGATAGTGTTTAGTTTTGTTGTGACATTTTTTGGGATATGTATTGATGGTGTTGAAGATTTTATTGTGATGATTAAGGTTGTTGTTGTTGTTGATATGTTGGTTGATGTTGAGATGTTTGAGGCTGTTATTTTTGTTGATATGTTGGTTGATGTTGCTGAGGTGTACGTTGATGTTGTTAAGGTGTTGGTTGATATTGTTGAGTTGTACGTTGCTATCATTGAGGTGTTGGTTAGTGTTTTTGAGGTGTAGGTTGGTATTGTTGAGGTGTTGGTTGATGTTTTTTAGGTGTAGGTTGATGTTTTTGAAGTGTTGATTGGTTTTGTTGAGGTGTAGGTTGATGTTGTGGATTTTGTGAGTGTTGTGGAGTTTTTAGAATATTTGAGTGTATGTTATGTGAAGGGGTAGGTGTTGTGAAAGGGTTGTTTCTATAATTGATTACATTAGGATTTTGTGGTTTTGGTATGCTTGGGTTTCTGTTTGAAAATGGTAGGATGTTTATGTTTGATGGGTTTGGGTTTGTTTAACTACCTATGAGTTGTCCATGGTATAATGGATTTACATATTATTTTGAAAAAGGTAATGAATCCATGTCGAATGGAGTTACAATAGGTTGACTTGATATGTTTGGTGGTGGAGGTTGTGACATTTGTTGTATGATATGATGCACTAAAGGTTTGTTTCCATAGATAGGATTGCTAGATGTTAGTGCATGTGAAAGGGATTATTCCCTAAGTGTATTAACATCAAAATCAACAAGTATTTTAACACCTTCTTGTAAAAGTTTCAACAAGTATAGATTAGGATCAGTGGCTAACAAGGCATCAAGTTCCCTAGCCAAAGATAGGTTTTGTTGTATTTCTAGGATTTGTTCCTTACTGAACTCTATGAACCCTTTATTTTTGTTAATGATGTCTTCTATGATGACTCTTTGTTCTTGGGGTGTTTGGGGTGGTTTTTGGGGAGTACTATACTCTCTAGGATTGAATTTGACATCGGGAATTCCCATGGTTATTTCGGTAGCACTTGTGGGTGTAGGTCCACTAGAACGACTAGGATTAGATTCCATGTTTTTCTTATGTTGGGACCTCGTTATAGGCATAAAAATTGTGATGATCCTATGAGATATGGATTTGTGTGATGTTTTTTTGGATGATTATTTTGATTCAAAATAGATTTTCAAAGAAAAACCTAGGTAGACTTAGACCAAATTTTTGATGTTGATTGGATGGATGGAAGATATGACACCTCTAAGAGAAATTTTTCGACTATATCTCATTTTGGATGTGTGTAGGTGATAATCCTTGCTTTCCCTAGACTAATGAGTCCAAGCTAAGGAAGATGATAATGAGTTTTACAAAACTAGTAGTAGACAATGACCACTAAGTAAGCTAGCTCATAAAAATTGATGCTAATTTAACTAGGTACTTCAAAGATGACCATTCTTCAAGAAAGGAGCTAAACTAGAAGATAAGATGTGAGATCTAAACCAAAGACATATGCCAAATATTGGTTGTTTTTTGGATGATTTTTTTTTTTGGTGTGATGGCATTGGTGTTTGGTCATAAGATACTAAGATGTGATTCTAAAAAAGTCCAATGTGAATGAATGAGATGGAATGAGGATAAAATGTTTTATGTTGTTTTGGATGTTGGTGATGAATACAAGTTTGTTTAGAACATGTCTCTAGTCCTACAGTACATATGGGTTGAAGTTAGGAATCTAAGATTTTAGTAATTCTAGAAAGTTTTGACTGATAGTCAAATGCATCACTTGCAAAAGCATTTATTTAACCAAAAAAAGTGTGGCACTAGCCTACCAAAAGTGACTAGATTTTTCAAAAGCATAGGTTTATTTTCAAAAGTGTGACTATATGATAGTCAAATGTGTCACTGTGTGATTTTCAAGGTTTTTAACAAAGAGATTTTTTGAGAAATAAGCATCAAGTTGCACAAACACATCAATTTGTAAAGTCAAAAGCATCGATATAAAAAATCAAATGCATCAAGATGCAAATAGGAGTGGTTCAAACTATAGAGCACTATAGGATGACACTCAAATGCATCACTGTAACTCAAAGATAGGGTTTTGTAAGTTGAGCCTAAATCCATCCAGGGTTTTTAATTTTTTTATTATTCGAAGACTAATTTTAGTTTGTTTGATCTGGAAAGTGATAAAATATAGCAAAGAATAACATAAAAGACTAACTCCAAGGGATTTTTGAGGATAAGTTCACAAGCCTTCTTCAAAAAGAGCTTGCTAATTGGTGTCACAGGTATTTAAATAATGAATACATGCCAAAAATACACAACCTAGCTAGTAATAGATCCGGTGTGTCAACTTAGGATAAGCCCATCTACTAGAGAAAATACCTCCACAATGAATAGGTGAATAGAGTATACAAAGTTCATGTACCACCTGCACAATTTCAACCTTAAAAAGGACAAGGTCCTAATCAAGGAATATCGATCACCTCAACAAGGGGAAATACATGATTAGTTACTTCATGCATGATGTTGTACATTGTATTATCCCAAGATAATGTCCTAAAGTATTAAAGACTACTAATAAACAAGGTTCATAGTGGGGGATCAGTGAACAATAAACTCATTTGTGGATGCCTGAGTTGAGGGGGGTTTCCCCTCTCCTCCTCACCCATACAAGTCTTATCAGACCGAGGGTCTTGAGTCTTGGCTTATAGGATGTTGGTCACACCTTTGGGGTAAAATTTTTGTTCTCCCCATCTATATAACTCACCCAAAAATATGGTTGAGGTTGACCTTGAGGTAATGAAATCCCCAAGCAAGCCTCCTACTTGAATTAAATAGTAATGATGCTTCTTTTTATTCCTAAGATCGTTCTTTAGAGTCATGAGGAAAGAGCATACATAGACAATCACACCTTAGGTGTACAAAATAGATTACAAACTAATGATGTTTTTGATCTCCAAGATCACACATAGTGCAAGGAGAGAGCATACACACCACTATCTTACTAGACACGAGAAAAAAGTTCTTTTTAATGCACAAAATTTAAATATGAAAGTTCTCTTGTTCAATTTATGTACCAAATTCAAATATGAAAATTTTAGGTTCAATTTTAATGCACCAAATTTAAATATGAAAATTTTAGGTTCAATTTTAATGCACCAAATTGAATTTTGATAGTTGTGGGTTCAATTTTAAGCACCAAATTGAAATGTGAGAAAAAAACTCTATAAGAAAATTTGTTAGTAGTTTCTTATTTTGTTATTCTCCCAACATTTTCCACAAGCTACATAGATGAGTTAGTCCAAAAAAGGTCAAAGAACTAGTCACACATCAGGTTAGGTAAATTTGAAAGTACATAAACAAAAGTGTCACTGCAACTTAAATAAAAGCGTCAATTTATCTCAAATGCATCACTTCACTCAAACATGTCACTGTAATCCATCAAAAACATCAAGTTCTAATAAAAGTGCTAAGTTGTAATGTACATGTCACTCTAACTTACAAAAGTGTCATTGTATGTGAGGAAAAAAAGATAAACATTCCAGTTAGAAGCATCAAAATATAACAAAAGCATCAAAATGTGACAAAAGTGTTGTTGTAGGGAAAATAGAAGTGTTGCTATGTTGTAAAAGCATCTTTATAACTTGTCAATCAACAAAAACTCAAAAAGACATCGATTTAGGGATGTGGGTCCCATCGGGCATGCCATAACTTCATAGGGGAATAACGGGAAATGGTTAGAAAGCATAATCAAGGTATTTAGGGTTAGTAAACACAAAAAAATTAAGAAAGAAAGATCAATTACACCCATACTCAATGAAATTAGAAATCAATGCTTGAAAGATGATAAAACAAATTGCTAACTCAATTCAAAAGATGTAAAATATTGTAAACCTATAATCCCATTGTTAGATTAAGCTCCATTGATATGTAGATTGCTTTATTATGCATAACCCATATTGGAAAAGCTTGGATTGATGATCTTGATTCACAAAAAGGATTCTCAAATGCTCAAATTTCTCTCAAAAGGTCATGAATTCCTTATGAGAATTGAGAATGGTTTTGATGAAGATGATGGCTTATTTTATAGAAATGAATATATTTGATCAGCGATGGAGATTTAAGATGAAGATCAATGATTGGGAGTGAATAAAGGAGGTCAAGGGATGAGGATTAATGAGAGTTCAAAATATTTGTAATTTCAAGGAAATTGGTTAAAGATATTTTAGAGGGAAGATATTTTGAAAAAGGAATATTCTCTTCTTGAAAATGGAATATGCCATGTGCAAGTTGGAAGAAAAATAGTAATTAAATAATTAAAGAAACTATTCAATTGCGAGGTGAGAGGAAAATTTTAATTAAATAATTGGAATTATTTTATCAATGTGGGAAGATAGAAATTGAATTTAATATTTAATTAAATAATTAGAAAATTATTTAATAAAGGTGAAAAGAGGAAAATTTGATGAGTTTTGGTGAATTAATCAATAATAAAAATTATTTAATTAATAGAGGAAATTAGGGATTTAATCAAATAATTAGGAATTATTTAATCAAGATAGAGGAATTAGGCGATAATAAGGAAAATGATGTTATTTAGGTGAATATGAATGTGTGATGTGCATAGACAATTTTAGATGTCTACAAGTTCTTAGATGATGCCTTCCCTCAATGGTTATTTAGGGTATAGCAAAGTATTGGTCAACTACAAAGATAGGATGAAGATGATGTTTACCATTAAGTGCGGAACTTTTTTCCTATAGAAGGATGCCCTTTGAATTGACTACTGCAAGGGAAATTTTTTAAAGATCCATGAATATAGCATTCAAAGACTTGGTACAAGCAAGTGTGCCATTATTTCCATGGATAATGTAATAGTATTTTCTAATAATAGAGTTGATCATGCCATAGAACTTTGGAATATACTTCAATTTTGTTAAGATTATGTAATTTATTTAAATCCCAAGAAATGTATTTTAGAGTGACAAAGGGAAAGTTGTTGGGACATGTAATTTTTGAGATAGGTATTTATATCAACCCAAAAATAAGGGAGCCAATATTCAAGTTAGCCACGTCAAGTAGTAAAAAGGAGATGAAGTTATATTTTGGTAAAATTAATTTTGTTAGAAAATTCATTATTGGATATGTAGAATTTGTTAAACCATTAAATGATATGTTGAAAAAGGATGCTAAAATTTAATGTACTAAATCTAAGCAATAATTAATTAAACTAAGTATATTATAGAAGCATCTATTTTGATTATTCCTTACAACACATGACCTTTTTACATATATTATTTTACATCTAAACATTCTTGTGTAGTTGTTTTAACATAGAAGGGAGAACTGGAGATGAATGGTCATCTACATTCATAATTTATCCTTTCAAGAATATAGAAATAAAACTACAATATATTGAGAAGCATATATTTTATACTAAGAGATCAATAAATTTAGACATTGTATCTCGAGTAAGCTTTTTTCTATTGTCCTAGATGTATCTATCAACTCATTATTGATGCAAAGTGAGCTAGGAGAAAGAATGAGGGAAATGGGTGGCAATACTATAGGAATTTGATCTCAAAATCCATCCCATGAACCTAGCTAGAGGACAAGATCTTTCCCAAATTATGGTATGTTTAGATTCACAACTGAGCTACTCATAATATATAATTAATGTTATCACTAACAATGAATGGTATAGAGACATTGTATTTTAACTTTTAAATAACAATTGTCCTAAAAATATGAATTCTATATAGAGAACGAATTTGAGGTTGAAAAGTACTATATTTATGATCAAATATAGAGTGTTGTACAAAAGAAATTTTGAAGGGATTTACTCAAGGTGTCTAAAACACACTGAAGTGCAATAGGCCTTATCAAATTTTCATGATAAATATGGTACAAGACATGGTTCTAGTGACATCAAGGTGCATTAGATCCTCTATTAGGATTCTAGTAGCCCCACATTTTTTGATATGTGCATCAACATGTCATCAAATTCCATGTTTTTTATACCAGTGCTTCCAAACAATCAAATATTGCTATGCCTTTATACCCTATGTATGAGGTAAGACCATTCACCCAATGGGGCTTAAATTTTATTAGTGTCATTAATCCTAGTTTCTCTATAGGACATAAGTTTATTTTAATTTCCATTAATTATTATATACATTGGATTGAAGTACTAGCATACATTAATTGCACCATGGAGGATGTAATAAAGTTTCTATAAGAACAAACCATTAGCAATTTTGGGATGCCCTTGGCTTTGGTATGTGATAATGGCCATGATTTTTCTTATATGTTTTTAATGTAATGGACTTATGAACATAACATAATTCTAAAATTTTCTTCAAATTATTATCCTCAAGGAAATGAAGTAGAAGTGTCCACAAATAAAAAATCACTTGATATTATAATAAAACTGTTAGAAAGAAACATTAGGGATTAGCATATATAATTAAAACTTGCTTTATGGGTAGATAGGCTCAAAGTTAAGCCTTCCCTTTCCCTTGGAATTTTTTCATATCAATTGTCTATGGATTAAACCTTATCTTCTCAATCAATTTCAAGATCCCAACACAAAATAGAGGTTAGGCTCCTAAATTTGTTATGTCTAGGGTAAAAGAGTTCAACATTTTGTGAAGCGTAAAACTATCATTAAAATATGGTTTGACAAGCATGCTAAGGTAAAATCCTTCAAAATATTAGATCTAGTCCTATTATGGAACAAGGCTAGAGAAAAGAAAGGTGATTGATAGGTTGTCGTTAGGTCCTATCTCTTTAGTTTGAAAAGTGCATCAAATATCAATCGGGTAGTGTTCAAAGGTTGTATGCAATAGGAAAATTCTCAACTATCTCTCTTAGATTTTCTAAGTGATTGGGACAACTAAAAGGAAACTAAACTAGAAAGCTTGAAATAACTAAACTAAAAAGAAGGAAATTATTAATCTAAAAAGCATAACAACTAAACTAGAAAGCATGAAAATAATTAAACTAATAATCATGTAATTTATTGAAGAGGAAAATAATGTAAAGAAAATATGAAGCATTTGGATAACAACGAATGGAAAACTTAACGATTAACAAAAAACAAATTAACAACTTGAAACTAACAGTGAAGGTAGGTGATTCAGAACTTCAATTAACAGAATTAAAGATTACAGACTCACTACAACCTATAAGATTAACTTTAATGGAGCTTGACACATGAAAATAAACTTTACTCACACTTATCATTTACAAAACAAAAACAACAGAATTAAAAATGGAATAGTTATTTGTCTACTCTACAGTCCCTCGAGTGGCCAGCTCTTGGGTGCTCCTACCCTTAGCTCAAATCACATAAACTTTGTAACTCCAAGATTAATCAATTCAAAATGATTCCATTCACAATGCTTAACAACTCAGAATGATGAAGGCAAAATTTGCTTTATTCATATTGAAAGTATAATTCAAAAATAGTATCTCTCTATTATTTCATTGCTTCTGAAAGTTACACACTTATATAAAATCTGCTCAACAAAATCCTATAATTTGGTTGGTAAAGATTACCACTGAAAAAGTCTTTACCTGAATTTAACAAACTAATGAACTTAAGTCCATAACATTAAACATTAAAGAGGCTCAGAGTGAGCCATAAAGTCTTTCAACAAAAAACAAGAAGAAAGCTACAAAAAGTCGATCTGCCATGCGTCCCCTAGAATTTTGGCACCTATTATTCCGGTGCTTGTATTTAACCATCTTGAATTTTACATTTAATCTTCCTAGCTAAGCATGATGATTGATTATGCATGAAAAATTGTATATTACTTTAGAAACTAAACCATTAAGTTAGCGCGGGTTAGCTTATTTCAAGTAATTTTAGAAAATAAAGATTATACACCTTTTCACAAAAAGAAAACATTTATTAATCCTAAAGACAATTAATTAGCAAGGTAAAGGTGGTTGGGAAATATGAGGAAGGGTATTTAGTTCACTTATATTGATGAGGTTTTTTTTACCTCATCATTTCCTCCCCTTCCTAAGTGTGAGTAGGTCCTCCTACTCTTTGTTGTGGCCCATGTCCTACATTTCCCTTGTTTTCACTTTTCTCTTCATACTTTACACTAAGATCATACAAATCATTTGCTTTTGTATCCAGATCTTCATGCTCTCTCAAAAAACCCTAATGAAGTGTAACCCTTTCTTTCAATCTCTCAAAAATTTCTTTACTTTGATCTGTGTTGATATGTAATGCAGGAGGTGGTGAGAGAAGCAGAGGAGGTATGTACCTCATGCAAATCTAATTATTTTTTAGTTGCTTTAGGATATCAACCAGTGCTACAACTCTTCTGTAGGACCATCTGATGTTAAGAGGTGAAATTACCTCTCTTTTCTTAAGAAATATAAGAAGAGGGGTATATCTTTCTTCATATGCATGCAAGGCTCTCCCTATCAGTTTTGGCCCCTAATATTGAAAATGGTCAAATCATAGCCTAAGGTTATTTTTGTACTTACTTTGTATAGCTTCTTTAAGTTTAATACCCAAGAATTATGCTTTAAAAGAAAAAAGAATTTTTGTGAGGCTATCTCATTTGTAGCCCAACAGTTTTCTCAGCCTGTACATATTCCCTTGACCATTCCTACCATTGGATAAGATTGTGCATGGTGGATATAAATTATCTCAATTTAACTTCACCAACAAATAAATTGACATAAAAATCTGTATATCTTTCTATGAACAAATTATGAACAAAAAATTCACATAAAAAATCTTGTTGTTTTGGAGTTGATTCTACAAATATTTTGACAAATTCCTTGTCATCGGGGTCATGTGGCTAGTTATTTTAGATTTTAAGTAATTTCCATCTCATAATTTGTTCATTGAGAAACATAGAATATAGCCTGGATAGTCTTCAACAAGCCAACAATAATTCACCTATTTGACAAGCATTCTGCTTAGCTCTATACACCTTGTCAAATGATTCTTTTAATAGAACCAACTCCTTTTTCAACCTAGCATTGTCAATATCCATCTCCTTCAGAAAGTAGAACCTCTCCATCCATTTCATTAGTAATGGAGGTATGTGTACCTGGAACCATTCTATTACAATTTGTTCGGTCTATGTTCCCTTAGATTCTATTATAGGTTTGGTATCACTTTCTTGTAGAACCTATTCTAACTCAACAATTCTACTCACAAAAGCATTAAGTTCAATTTTCTATCTATTCCTTTCTTCCTCAAAAGTAGAAAACATTTGCATGAAATTGCTTGTCAAACTATTAATTTGTTCATCTTTTTCAGATATCCTAGACACATACATTTTTCTTCATCATTCTTCCGTTGAATTTGAAATTGTAATTGTTCAATGACCTTATCTTTTTGTTCCATTTGTATTTTAAAATTTACAATTTCTTGATCTCTTTTTCTTATAATTGCAATGTGTGCCTCAATTTCCTCCCGTTGTTGGCTAATTTGTCCCTCATTTCCTTGCAATTGACATTTTAATTTAGCAATTTCTGTTTTCAAATTTTCTAACTCCACTCCTCTTTGATTAGATTCTACATCCCCTGTATTAACTATAAAAAGGAAGATTGGGGATTTCCATATTTACGTTTTCCTCAACACTAGGTACATTCCCTTTGTCAGACATAGCAAATGAACCTGACTCAAAAATTCTATTAATAAAGGGGGACAACCACCCGTAGTTTCATCCTCAATATCCACAAAATGTGGCAATTGCACCCTTTCCTCTTCTTGTTCTATTGGAGATGACATATTCCATAATTCAACCCTAGGAGATTGACTAGCCTGCTGATCACTTTCCTTTATTTCCTCCCTTCCAGGTCGAGTATCAATTTCCACTATTTGTGCTTTAGTCCTAGGCTTCTTCTTTTTAGAGGTACTTAATGTTCCAGAAGACACAGTTTCACTAGACGCAATAGATAGTCTTTTGCTTCTCCGTAAAGGAGGATTTTTCTATGAGGTTACTTTGGTTTGTTTCTTCCTCTTACGAGGAGGCTCTTCTTCTTCTATAGAATGTACAATTTCTACATTTCTTAGTTGTCTTGGGGTTTCTAATACATCAGGTAAAGTTTCTGATGCATTACTAGCAGGAGCTATTGAAGTCTGCTAAGATTTAGGAGCACCTAAAGCTTCAAAGGAAGGTTCTCCTAGAGATTGAACTACTTGTTTGGATGACTCTCCCTCTTCAAGAGGTCTACTAGATTCCACATTCTCATATTTTTGCAAAAATTTCTATCATTTCTTCTCTAGTTTCTTACAAAAATGGTACTTGCATATTAATTGAATAAGGTTGTGGTGTTTGAGTGGGTTTGTACCAACTTTATACTTTTCTATCATACTAGTAACTAAATCACACAAGAATGCTAGCACATTAACCTTAAGAGAAGGGTCTTCGACACCATGGCACAAATGGGTTAGCAGCTGAAAAGGGGTACCTACTACCGTTGCTACTTGTCCTTCATAGGAGAAGTACTTAATTATCCAAGCTACGATAGTTCTCCAGGATTTAGGAATGGACATTATTTGGAAACCTTTATTTTGTCCCCTCATGCTTATAGTTACCAAAGGTTGAGGTTCACCTTCTCTATGAAACAATTCTACCATCCTCTGATAAGTAATTTGTGTAGTTTCAATAAAATTAATGCCTCTATTCTCAAGATCAGAGAGATGGGAGATAATTTTTGAACTTACCCAGAAATGCTTGCCATGCACCACAGTCTGCCCATCTACAAAAAATTATACAAATTATTTTACTAGCTACTCAGTATGCCCCTCAAACTTCTTAATAAATTCCAGCCACCCAACTTGTTGAAATAGACCTGCAATGTTTCCCAATGCTAATGATTTATCCGTTGAGGCTAGTTTGGACTTATTTTTAGCTCCTCCCATTCTTTTCTTCCCTACTACTCTGCTCAATTATGTAGAAATACTATAAGGCTCAAAGATACTTGGTTCAAACAATTGAATTGTAGAAGGAAGAGAATATGATTTTGATACAACCAATGGGGGATTAATTAATTGTATTACTTGAGCTCTACTATACAATCATGGCGGTTGTGCATGGGAAAATGCATAAATTTTTCCGTACTTCAAGTGATCACTCAATAACATAATTTACTAAATTAGGAAAGGGAAGGCATGTGCCAATTAATTAATCTTTATTCAAAATAATTACCAACTTTAAGTGAAGTGCATGTACCTTACATCATGTCATTAACTTGAACATCACTTACCTTTTGCTAATGTAATAGGTTAGTTGTATGATTTGGCGAGGGTGGTGGTAGATTTATTATGAGGTGGAAGGGATAGCTAATTAATGATAAAGTTCGTTATGAAAAAAAAGGTTGTCATAATAATTTTCATTTATTATGAAAGAATATGATGCTATAGGAAGAAATGGCACTGTAGGCAATGATTTCAAGGTGATAACAAAAACTTGAATAATGGGCATGTGTAAAACTTTGGGAAAAATCAAAGAACTGAAAAAGGAAAATAATTTACAAACTTCGGAGTATCGCTGAAAGATGCAGCCGGGGTGAAGGATGAAAAGTTCTAGAGCAATTTGAAAGATGCACCTTGAGCAAAAAATTGGAGTGGAAAAGTTATGGAGCATTGGTGAGAGATGTTGTAGGAATACAACAACACAAATTTCAAGAGCATCATTGAAAGATGCAGCCAAAGCAGCAACCAAAAATTTCTGGAGCATTGTCAAAAGATTCCACTGAAAGCAACAACCAAACAAGTTCCAGAGCGTCATCAAAATGTGTCACCGAAAGGAAAGAACAACAAAATTTCGAAGAATCGCTAAAAGATGCAACCAGAATGTAGCAAGAAATTTTTTGAAGCATCATTGGAAGATGCAACCAGAAGAAGGAATAAAAATGTACAAGTTTGGACTTTGACTTTCTAGAGAATCATCGAGAGATGCACTAGAATGTAGGAAAAAAACAAGGAAAGGCACAAGTAAGTCATGCAAGTTCTGGAGCATAGCAACGACCAAGTCAACAAGTTCTAGAGCATTGCAACAATCGAGCTAACAAGTTCCGGAGCACTGCAACAAGATGAGCTGAAATTTATGTTTGATGAAAAATGAATTCCTACAAAATAGAATGAAATTTAGCCATGTCCAAAAGATAAAAAATTGAAAAGAAATGTTTTGAAGGAAAAATTCGTACACATGTTCTTTTTTTTTAATATATATAGTATAAAAAATAAAACTATATTTTTGCCGTAGCAGAGTCAATGCATTGGATTTCTCCCTACATTTCTACCATTTTTGTGAATTCTTCTTTATTGACTGGTTTATTATAGATGCATAATCAATGTCCATTGACTAGGAGGTTTCAGGTGTCACCATCAATGGGATTCAGTTGTACTTGAAAATACATCAAAAATTTCATATGGTCCAAGCCAATGAGTTCTGAGTTTTCCTCAGTGATCTTTGTATTTTGGAATCGAATAATAGGGCCCAATCCCCTCATGGAACTCTCTCTCCTTAATATGTTTGTCATGCCAGACTTTGTGTTGTTGTTGCACCAGTTTAGTTTGATGGACAACATCCAAACAGAGTTCATCCAACTCATTAAGTTGTAAGACTCTCTCTACCTAGGATTTTTAAGATCTATACCTAACTCCATGGTTGTTCTGAGGGTTTGGAGTTTGAATTCAATGGGTAAGAGAGGCTTCTTCCCAAAGACCAACTCGTATGGACTAAAATCGGTGGTTTATTTCCACATTGTGTTATAAGCCCAAATGGCTTCAGGGAGTTTTCTAGCCCAATCTTTCCTTCCTAATGACACTATTTTTGTTAAAACATTTTCTAGCTCCCTATTAGTGACTTCCACCTGATCATTTGTCTGAGGATGATAGGGTGATGATTTCTTATGGCTAACCTGGAAATGGTTGGTGAAGGCTAATATATCCTTAGACATGAATTGAGGACCCTGGTCTATGACAATCATCCTAGGGGCACCAAACCCAAGGAAAATTTAATTATATAGGAAATCGGCTTCTTGTTACTCCCTAGCAACTCGTAGATCTTGAACTTCTACCCACTTATTCAAATAATCGGTATAGACCAGAATGTACTATTTTCCTTGTGAAGTCGAGTCTATAGGACCGATAAAATCCAATCCCCATTTTTCAAATGGTTCAAGGACTACCTGGGGTTGAAGGGGAATTTCATTAGATGTTGTCGGTCTCCCTACCCTTTGACATTCATCACAATGGTGAACATATTTCTTGACAACCCTATGCATAGAGGCCAGTAATATCCTGCACCTAAAATCTTGTGGGATGCCATCTTAGCAGAATAATGTCCTCCAGAAGGATCATCATGGAAATCTCTTAGAATACTATAGATCTCATCTGCCCTAACACATCATATTAGAAGTATATCAAGCCTGGATCAAAATAGGATCCCATCAATCCATTTGAAGGGGACGATTTATCTAACAAGCCATTTATTTTGTTTTAATGTAAAATCAGGTGGTACTTCTGAAGTGGCCAAGTAGTTGGCAATATAAAAAAGCCAAAGTGTTTTAGTGAAGATGGCAAACAAATTCTCATATGGGAACTCATCCTATACCAGATCACTATCACCATCATCTTGTTTAATTCGAGATAAGAAATCCACAACTACATTGAATTTACCTAGTTTGTCAATAATTGTCAAGTTAAATTCCCAGAGAAGCAGCAACCACCTCATTATCCTCCCATTCACTACAGGTTTGTTCATGAGGTATTTGATGGTTGAGTGATCTGTGTACACCGTTACTTTTTATCCTATAATGTAGTGTCAAAATTTCTTAATGGCATGTATTAAAATTAAGAATTATTTCTCCATTGTTGTATAATTCCTTTCTATTGGAGTCAAATTCTTACTGATGAAGTATATAGCATACTTTCCCTCATTATCGTCTTCTTTTCCTAACACCGCTCCAATAGCATCATCAGATGCATCAACATAAATATGGAATGAAAGTTTCCAATTAGGTCCATGAAGGACAAGAGCAGAGATGAGATTATCCCTGATGATTTTGAATGATAACTGACACTTAGGTATTCAAATAAATTCCACATTCTTTTGGAGAAGAGAAAACATAGGGGCTGCAATTTTGTTGAAGTTTTTGTGAACACCAAACTTGCACAAACTCACAAGAGAGCAACAAAAAATTGTCAAACATGTTAGAAAGTATAAATATAATGTTCCCTATGAAATTCTTAGAAGAACAAAGCATGTAATCAACTAAATTAACCAAACCTCAATCCCATAGGGGGATTGGTGCTCCTTTGATGTGGAAAGAAGCCCTTTCCCAATCCCAATTGCTAAGCTTGTTGATTTGAAGATGATCCAAGTGTTGAAATGATGCTAACCAGTGGATATGAACTCAAAAATAACATGAAAATGGTGATTGTTATGAACTCAAATGACTATAATGGTAATGCATGAAGTTGTGGATCCATATTATGAAAAGGATGCCTCTATTTATAGAATCCAAGGGCTGAAGAAAGGATGAAATTGGTGAATGTGGGATAAAATGAGAGCCAATGAGAATGTGCCAAGTGTCACAATTCTATTGGAGGAAGTTGGAGCACATTTTGGGAAATGTGTGAGTGGAGAATGATGGAAGAGAAGTAAATGAAATTGGTTGAGGATTTGAAAGGTTGTAAGACGAATTTAATGAAATTGGTTGAGATTTGAGAGGATGTAAGAGAATTTATTGCAAATGTAAGAGGATGTGATAGGTTTTTGCAAACCTTTGGAGGGAAATTGAATGAGAGGTTGTTGAAAGGAATATTCCTTGGTGAGGGATAATAGAGGAATTAAATAATTAATTGAAATTATTTTCATGTGCAACCTAGTTAGTTGACCATGGGTTGATTTGAATTCTGGGGAGTTAAAAGCTGGAGGAATTATTAATGATGATTAGAAATTTGATTTAGGATTAATTAATTGGAATGGGTTAGAGGATTGTGACATTTGATTTGATTGATTTAAGAAAATGGGAGGTTTAAAAGATGATTTAATTAAATTTGATGAAAATTAGTTAGAATAAGTGTGATTTAATCAATAAATTTAATTATTTGATTAATACTTGAATTTGCTGAAATTAATTAAATAATGTTGATTATTCAATTAATTGGTTAATTTGAAGTGATTTAAGAAGAAACGATGTTAGTTAATCAGAATCAAATGCATAGTATTAATCAAGAATTTTTTGGTGTCTACAGTTTTCTATAAATCTTCGATAGTATCCAGCATGCCATAAGAAACTTCTAGCATAAATTTGGGTTTTTGGGGTCACAAGTTGTTGTATCACTTTGATTTTCTTAGGATCGACTTTTATTCCTTCAGCTGAGATGTGGTGTCCTAGCACTATTCTTATTCTACCATTATCAAACATTTTCCATGGCTTAGGGACAAACGATGATCTTCACATCACTTCAACATTTTTTCTAGACTTTGGAGAGCTTCATCAAAAGTTAAACCATACATAGTGAAGTCGTCCATTTAAACTTCCACACACTCATTCACCAACTCAGCAAATATAGCCAAGATAACACTCTGAAATGTTGCAAGAGCATTGCATAACCAAAAAGGGAGAACTTGATATGCAAATGTTCCCCATGGAAAATTAAAATTCATTTTATCAAGCGCTTCTACTACTACTTGTATCTAGTTGTAACCACTAAATCTGTCCATAAACGAGAAATACTTTCTCCCAACCAAGTTATCCAAAACTTGGTCTATAAATGGTAGGGGAAAATAATCTTTGTGGGTTGCTTTGTTAAGTTCCCTATATTCTACACATACTCTCCACTTCCCATTCTTCTTTGGAACCACAACCAAAGGTGAAACCCTTTTACTGTCAGAAATGCGATAAATAAACCCCACTTGTAGGAGTTTCTCAATTTTAGTTTTAACAATATCTTTCAAGGAAGGATTGAGTCTTCATTGGGGTTGGCGAATAGGTTGAACATTCTCAATGTAGATATGATGAGTACACACACTTGGGTGTATTCCTCTCATATTTGTATAGTCCCAAGAAAAAGCTTTAGATCTATTCACCAGGATGGCTTGGTCAACCAGTTGTTAATGTTCAAAGTTTTTCCTGGCAGTAGCATAATGGATTTAATACCCAGATGATTGGATGCAACAGTTTACATTGGTCTTGTCAAAGTTTTAAGGGGAAAACTATGAGGTATGGTCCTGTGAAGTATGGCAATATCTTCAAAAAAATGATCTATTTTTGGAATGATGTTTTCTAGAGGACAGGGTAATCCCATGAAGTTGGTGTTATCAAATTCAGTATGGCCTATGTCAATGGGTTCTCCTAGGATCTCTTCTATGCCCAACATCTCCTCATCTCTTGAATCCATGGTAAGATTTTCTATGTTGTTTTCTAATTCATCCTCCAATTCTTCACTGTGCTTTTTGATGACTACCATGGCTAGTGAAGCTAAATTTTCTTGTCTGGTGGGACCTTTTGGTTCATCGACCCAGACTTTATTATATTCAGCAGGCTTGGCAGGAAGATACAAGAATAAAAAATTTCTATTTGGACCATGTGAAATGGTCATTTGTCCCTCTCTACAATCAATTTTGGCTGCAATAGTAGCCAACCATGGTCTTCCCAAAATTATATGATAACTGTCTTTGGGTGTAAGGGATTGAATTACTTGAAAGTCCACTGGATATTCCCATCCATTGACCTTAACAAAAAAATTCTGAAGAAAACCTTTGGGAATGGCTATGGTTTGGTTTTCCATCTATAAGACTGTAGTTGTGGGGCATAAATCAATAAGCCCCAACTCTTCCATTACATTAATGGCTACTCCCAAGTCTACTAGTGCATTAGATATTGCCACCTCATTGATTGTTACCATTATGAGTGGACTACCGGATCATCATATTTCAAAGCAGTTGTCTTTCTAGCCAAAAAGTCAGCTAGATAACCATTTATGTGAATGGTATTTATCTTTTTTGGTTTCCTCCCTAGAGTTTTGATACACAACTGTTTGATTAGTTGGTTTAGCTTAGGAATTTCCTTAATGGCTTGTAGTAAAGGAACCTCAATTTGTAACTGTTTGATTTCTTGTATCAACACAGTTTCGATGGACGAGGACATTTATGGAGTATCTTTCACAATGGTTGGTTTAAGTTGCTTCAAAAAGGGCACTTGAGTTTGGTCTTTGGGGGTAGAATTCTTTAAAGAATCAGTTGGAGACTGACCTCCCTCTTCCTAAGGTAGGTTGGAAGCTCTAGCTGAAGATGGCAGAAAGGTCTTGTCTTGGGTACTCTATGGGGCTCGCTCAACAGATGTGGGAGTTGTTTTAGTCAGCTCAGCAGATTCCTTGGTAGGCTCATCCAATATCTTAACAATAGTAAGCGGCTAAAGTGTTTTCTAGATCTTAATTGTAGATTTCTGCAATGGATGGCATTAAGTCTAGTAACATTATCCTATTTCATGGAATACACTGGGGTATTTTGATGATTTTTCTTTGGGTTCGGAATAGGTTGTGCCCAAATTTGTGGTTGATTAACTTGCTCATTTTTTTGAGTGTTTTGGGGAGGTGGTAAAGGATTCTTCTATTGATTAGGCATCCTTCTAGGACCAGTATAAAACTGATTTTGAGGTTGATTCTATTGAGGAACGAGATTCTGAGGATACCACTATTGTTGAGTCTGGTTGTGCCATTGAGGGTTTCCCTATGACTGATTTTCCCATTCAGGTGGTCCCCAAGGGTAAGTCCCCCAATTAGGTGGTGGTTGAGGTGGTGTCTAAGGCCAAGGTGTTGCCCACTGATTATTATTCCAGTTGTTCTGAGGTCTCCTGGTAGGGTTTGAATTTTTGCCATAGGAAAAATTCCCTCTAGTTCTTTGGTTTACAAAGTTGACTTCCTCCTCAATCGAAGATGTCCTTTTCTTAGAATTCTTGATGTCATTTAAAAGCTCACACTGGTCAATGGAATGGCTCTTGTCACAAACTTGACAAACATCAATTTTTTCCAACTTTTTCCAAAGGGCATTCCCTTAACAGATGTTTATTTTGACACCTAGGGCAATAGATGGATAAAGTCTTAGGATTTCATGTTTTATCATGTATTCCTGTTATCACTAGGATTTGCACTGTGTTGAATTCAAAATTCAATGATCCAGTGAAACATGGGAATGATCTCAAGGTGTGGGTACCTTAAATGAGACCAAACCTTCGAAGAAGGCCAACTTCCTGATGGTTATCACCTAAAACTACTTATTGTTGAGGAAAAGGGAAGAAGGATAAGCATGAACTAAAAAAGAAAGTAGTATTTAAAACTGAGGCAATACACCAAAACTACCTAGAGCCTGTTTATACAACTTGTATGCACAATTCCAACAATGACTGAAACTAGATTACACAACTCACTTCTCATATATCTTTGCATCAGTAATTTATAAAGAGGTCAGGATGCTAAAAATTCTTAGAGGAAAAGAAATTTCACAACTAAAAATGATTGCACTTATAACACTATTTATAACTTGCAACAATATATATTTCTACAAAAGGTGTTGAAACTGACATAAAATCACAAGGAAAAGGAAAAGATTTCACAAGAAATTTGATCAACCAATAGGTACACACAATAATGCATAGAGTGAGAAGGAAAAATATGCAATATCATTGATGTCCAAGGCTTTCACTGGTATACATGCCCAAAACTGAGTTACATAATGCCAAAAATTTGTAAGGACTCCAAAGTCACTAAGTGCAAAGCAATGTTTATCATAACTAACTCAAAAATGAGTCAAAAGAGTGACTATAACCCTCACTCCCAAAATCCACCAAAGAAGGAACTGAAAATAGTATGGGGTCAAATGCCTCCAAAAAGCCAAGAAAATAGGAACCAAAACCTCTCCAAAAGAGCTCACAAACATGGAAGAAGTCATGCTTGACCAAGTCAAGCATAAATTCATGCAAAACAACTTCCTAGATACTCTCAAAAAGGTGATAATTGAGTTAAAATTGATCCCTATATCTTTGGCATATGTTTGCCAACTGAAACTAACACCCCCTATATGCTCTCAAAGTTCTCTCAACCACTCCTACATTCTCTTAAAATTCATCAAGACTCAATAAGAGTCGATCAAGGGATTACAAGGCATATTGTCTTTGCATTAAAAACAACCCTTTAACTAAGTAATTTATAATATCATTACTTAGTAAAGATGTTTTACATGTGAAAAATAAATGCAAAATAAGAAGGCCCTAATTTGACCATTCATGGTCAAAGCACAAAAGATTCACAAAGACTTAAATAGCATGAACAAGGAATTTGATCACAGTGCATAAGACTTAAGGTTTTATGCGCACGAGTATTATTTGTTCATTACATTTTTTGAAAAAAAAAGGTAAAAACTACCTTTGTTTCATCGGCATATGTTAGGTTTTTAACCATAAAAATAAGGCAAAAGGTAATTACATTTTATTTGATGCTTCTGGAAGAAGCCACCAACACCATAGGGTTTCTGAGCTAACTTTCATTGCTCTCTGGAGTCCTCGAGCTACCAAGGGTCTACAACTGTGAGCATTTATGAAAGTCTTCTATCAAAGATGCACGCGGATTCAACATGGGTAAGCCTATGTGCACATTTACAAACTCTTTCCTTTCATTATCCGCAAATAAAATGCTTGTCTCGAAAATATGGACATTCTTTAAAGATACATATGCACTTCATTTTCTCAATGATTTTGAAAAGGAAAACACATCTTGTTCTTTGTCTCTTTTATCAATGCATTTTGAAGGAAAGAAAAATGAAAGTTTCCTTTCTTTGTATTTCGGTTTATTTGCAAACATGCAGTACTTTTTATTTTACGACCGTGACCATTCATGCTATAGGTACCTATTTCTGAAAAAAGATCATGGCTCGGCCCTCCATTTTGCTCTTCGTAAGGGTTTTGATTTTACCATTTTTATTTCTTTTACTCCCTGTGTATATAAAAATAGTTCACAACCCTACATGACTATGACATTTGTAAACAAAAATTTGAGGGCTATGTCCTCAATCATAAAGGATTCATTCTTACTACTTGATCCTTAATACCCATGAATACATATTGGGTTCATGAATTTTCTCTTTTAACCTTTCTAGGCTTGATATCCTTTGCAAGATTAAGGGTTTTAAAATCATTTTAATACTTTCTTGTCGAGGCTCTGTGTGTGTCCTTCTAGAAAAATGAATGTACAAATAACCATTTTTCTACTCTATTCCGGTCTTTTGAGCCTACAACCCTCTGTAATGGCGGTGTTAGCCATGATTTTTCTCCATGTGAAACTTGACCCCAAAACACATTCTAGAATCTCCTTCCTAAAAACCGAGACCCTCCATTTGATACGACCATAAAGTTTTTTTGGGTTTCATTCTTTTGTAGGTATAAGAGCCACGAGGGTTTCATTTTATTTGCACAATATAGATTCACATATCAAACCCTAACCATAACCATACCAAGGCTTTTGAAATTTGTTTAAACCAAAGTTTGAATCTCCTCTTTGCTTCATTCAATTCTGCATATTCAGGTTTAATACCCTTTACCTCTATTTCCATCGGCTCTTAGGGAACACAAAAGTAAACTGGTGAGCTTCTAAGGTAGAAAGTGTGACTCAGGTCAAGAGGAGTGTATTTGATCACCACTCATAGCTAGCATAAACCATCAGACCCCTACCCTGAAAGCTTGAGCACTATCACTTGCATTCATAATGGTTTATTATGTTGTTTGCTCCAGAATCATTAACCTGTGTATTCTTTATATCACAAATATGTAAACACAATTTCTATGCCTATTATAATAACCATCATGTCGAGTATCTTCATAGCACTTAACTGCAAAAATTTTGGATCTATATTTTCTACTCCATCTCTTTTTACATCCTGATGATGGATCACTGAGTGTGATCCGAAGTGTTGATCCAAAAACAAATACACAGTTGAATCCAAAAATAACATACTTTAATGACATGGACTATGGAAATCTAATGTCTTTGATCACAGGATGACTTTGTTTCAGATATTGTTGACTTGGCTACATCTACAAGTTTGGAGGATATTCTTGAGGGGATATCACTCCTCTATTCATATTCCACTTTGAAGAGTTCTCTTGAGTCTCCTCATTCCTTTGTCTCAACCTTGATTGGGGATCTAGAGACTATCTTGGAGGCACTTGTTTTCTCTTCAAATATTTCTTGTATGAGAATTCTTCCCTCTCATTCCATTTAGGAGTTGGAGTTTCTTTAGCATCTACCATTGGATTTGCTTCTTCCTAGTGGGAGACATGTGGTTTGGACACCTTTGCTTTAGGCTTCTTTCAGTGGTTTTGAGGACACTTCATTCTAGAGGGGGAATCTAGTCTCCATCTATTCCTTCAATGGAAAGATAATTATATTGCATTATTTTGATCTTGTTCAACATCAGTTTCCACATAGTCTTGATTTGTCACCTTCTTCATTGATTGGGTATGTACCTAAGTTGATTGTGGAATCTTCATCTTCAGTGACAAAGGAGACACATGAGCATTTTTTAGAGACATCATCATTCACTTTTGTCTTACCTTCTTTCAATTCCTATCTGGAATGGGAAGCATCCATACACTTGCACTTGGTTTTTTTTCTTTCGAAAGGGAGACAAGTTGTTTGTCGGCATTGGATCATGTTTTGTCTACAGGCACTTACCATTTTTGCAAGTGATCACATATTTTAGGGGGGCTATATAGTCTCTCTCTTTCTCTCCTATGGGGGGCTATTGATTGGATTGTATCCATGTAAAGGATGGTGTACTTGGGGGTTATCATGTAGTCCTCCATCCTTCCTCACTTTTTTGCATTTCATCTTCATTTTTGGAGAGGGGTTTTCTTCCCACTGGGTTTTCCCCTTTTCTTCGGCTGTGGGAGATTTGTTACATTTCATTCTCATTTGTAAATGGGTACCTAAAATGGCCAACATGTAGCTGAGACCCATCATCCATTGTATAATCATTGCATATTTCATTTCCTCCCTAAGTTGCACTTATGGGGGGTGTTAGTCTAAATAATTATTTATTACACTAGCATAAGTTAACTTAGGTCTTTAATCAATTAAGTGGACTATGTTGCATCATTAGAAAATTTTCAATAATGGGGTCATTACCCTTTCCATGTTTGTAGGAGATAAGATTCCTTCTAGAAGATGAGTTGTCTTTTCTAGAACTTATCTCAATCAATTTATCATTCCCTAGGTAGGTAGTTAAGGTTTGCATGTTGTCACATGTTGTTAGATCAAGACACATGGCAACATCATATTGCATCTTTTATATCACTCATGCCTATATATTTAAGGCATATGTACATTTGTAAACATATTCTAGATATCAATCAAATAATCTCCATTTGCATGCCCTTAGTTGCAACACTTTTTGTGTGGGTGAATTTCTTCTTGGCAAAGGTCCTCTTGAAGGTTGCAACTTCAGGGACATTGTGCATCCATTATTTCAACAGTAACAAGTATTAATGGATTTGAATGCAAGATTCAAGTGACATTAACTCATTTTTTTGTAGGGAAGACGATCAGTCAAAGATTTCTAGATCTACAAACAATTTTTATTAACTTAGGAAAACTTGATTTTGGTGCTTTAAAAAGAACAACACAAACTCACATTTGATTTTGGTGTTGTTAAAATTGAACCATTTTTGAGATTTCATAACTTAGGAAAATTTGATTTTGGTGCTTTAAAAAGAACAACACAAAACTCACATTTGTTTTTAGTGTTATTAAAATTGAACCAATTTCATGTTTTCTTAACTTAGGAACTCTTATTTTGGTGCTCATAAAAAGAACAAAAAAAAAAACTTCTATTTTGGGGCTCTAAAAATGGACACATTTCATGTTTTCATAATTAGGAACTTTAATTTTGGTACATAAAAAGAACGCAAACGATTTCCATTTTGTTGACGCACGCTTGATTTACTTTTGTTGACCAAGTTAGAACCAAGACTATTTTCTTAGAAACACTCAAGTTTGGGGCTTAAAATGAACAATTCATTTCTTTTACATTGCACCATTGCTATCTTAAATGACTGATGTCTTGAAAAACTTCATATTGGTGTAAATAAAAAAGAACAATTTTTTGGGGATAAAACTGCTTGAGGTGTTTAAAAAGAATCAATTTTCTATGAATTGTTCATTGTGCATTCTATTATTGGAAAGATCAAGTGTTTTATCTTCTCCTCTCGCACCTTTTGGCGATCTTTGGTGAGCGAAAAAACATTTTTGAGCTATGTACTTTATTTTCAAGTTTTACCTTAAAGAGGGGGCTTGCTTTGAGACACATCCCGCACTAGAAAACTCATTGCAAGGTCTCGAATCACATTTACTGGCAAGCTATATCAAAGGTTGTGAAACCGTAAGAAAGTAACTTCAAATCGTGCTGACAACAAACTGCACCTAATCACATGCCTTAAGTGGAACGAGAATGGTTAAAGAGCCTTAAGTGGCTAGCAGGTGAGTATCAAATTTTCGTGTTCATAGTTATCACTAAGAACCAAATTGTTTTAGAAGCCACCCTATTATCAAAAAAAATCTTTGAAAGTGGTGCATCAGAATTTACTTTTGAGAAGTTACTTACCATGTCCAACTACAGGCCCATGCCATAAGTTGCATGTAAAATCATCTCTTTGGAGCATCAGGAAAGCCTACCTAAAAGAATGGTGTCTATCCACTAGGGTTGTAAATGCTTGTTAATGTTAAACTTTTGAATTACATTCAAAATAATTTGACATCAAATTTTGTGATTGATTTAAAGAAAAATACCACATTCAAACAAACACTGAACAAGATGATTGAATCACAAACCCTTTAATTTAGTGCATACTTGTGAAAGAAACCTTATGTTTGCACTCCTTGAAAGGATTTTTCCTTAAAGGTTTTCGAACATTCTGACTTTTATTTTAGGTTACATTAATCAAAGTAAACATTTGGGAACTATGGCTTGGGTGTTGTGATTTCACAACTTAAGCTATAGACATGAAGGTCACATAAGTCCACGTTTGTTGAGTCAGTCCAAGTGTTGTTTTATCACTTGTCATATTTTAAACACAGAGAAAGTTGAGAGAGTTGTTAATAGGATCATTGTTTGAACCAAATAATTAGAAAATCGAAAGGTCACATAGTCCCTCATCTATTATTTCCATCCTACTTATCAGAAATCAAAGTGAAACAAACTATTGGGGTCATTCCTCCACTTAGGCATTTATGATATCAACAATTACTTGGGACTCACAGATAGTACGAATAAGCTTTCCCACAACATTTCCACTAGACATGGAAGTGGAATATCGACCCTAGTTCTTCAACATTTTGATTTCTGAAAAGTAGTACCATTCCAAAACAACACTCAAACCCTAGGGTCTTGAGCTGCACAACAACCATCTCACAACACCATTACACCTTATGACCATCTAGTGACCAACTACTCCAGTTCAGCAATCGCACCTTGTAGCACTTATCCTTCAACCTAGTCTCACATACATCGAAGGTGAACAAAATGACATCATAAGTAGCTTGAGAACCTTCATATTTTAGAGAAAAGAAACACCCCACCAGTTTCTCACCGCATCAATCATCTTAGATGAAGAGGAAGAGAAAACAGACATAACAATCGAAAGACATGTGTTACCACCACTCGTGTGGCAATGTATAGTCGTAAAATTGCACCCCTTGCAATTTCACATATATTATTGTATCTACTTTAGTGTCCACCCCTTTAGCATCTTGAGTAGGCTCATTTTAGCCCTCGCATCAGCCATTTCTCTCTCAGGATGCTCCAACACCCCTTTTCAACAACTACCCTCGCATGTCATCTTTGCATCAAAATTTGTGCCTTTCCCATTCACATCATTTTGTAGTGTGACATGTTTGGACACTAGTGTGTCGTGTGAATTTTCATGTGCCATGCTAGCATCCTGTGATGTTTCAACATTCAAATAATTGTTTCCATGCATTTTTACCACTTGTCACCTCCTTTGGTCGATGGTAACGGCTCAAGATGCCTTGTAACCGCCCGAGAAGCTTTTTTGTTGTTGCTCTTCTCTCTTTTAATGATATCTTCTCCATTCTATTGATTATTCCAAGTCTTGCTAGCACTTCTCTAGCTTCATTCTAGCTTCTATCTTCTCTCCAACTCTTGCTTACACATCTCCATATAGCTTGTTACAACAACTTCAATCTCTTTCAAGCTCTCTTAGAAACACTCTTTACAACGCTTGGCTCTTGCATGTGATACCTCCTTTGCCTTGTGCTTGCAAGGAATTTGGGATTTCACACATCCTCTACCTATTGCATCTACATATCATGATATGGGTTCTCCTCCTCGAGAGGGGATTGCTTTTATCACCTCTTTTGTGATATAGGTTCTCCTCCTCGAGTGGGGTTTCATTTTATCACTCATAATTAGTCATGTGGGTTCTAATCTTGAGCGGGTTTTGATTTCACCACATGCTTTATCCATTTCGATTCATTTCTCTCTTTCTATCTAGTTGTCTGTGGAGGTGGGAACACCAAAACAAGGGTTTGACTGAGACAAATCCCTATATAGCCCCAACCATTTCTCCAAATATTATGCAAGCAAGTATTGAAGACATTCACATGCTGGAGACTTCGTCACTTGCGTGGTTGTGAGCACTTTCTTTCTCTTCTTTAACTCTATCATTCATACTTTACTTTATTTCATACTTATCGCATTTTGTTACTTTATTGCATTATGTAAGTTCTTAGCAATCAAAGTAGAAGTAGCCACTCTATCATTTTCTATGATATTATCATTCTCTGGTCTATATGAGATGCCAGCGTGCCTCCAGGATGTCAACATGTTGTGTTGTCATCGGTATTCCGCATTGTCATCCTTCGGTGGAGAGCTTGTCAGTTTGTCTAGAAAATCTTTGTGACTTGTTCTTTTTTTATTTTGAAACTCTCGCGTTGTTCCTTGAGGTAGTTTAGGGTAGTTCACCCCATGATGCTCTCTGAGTGGAGAACTTATGAGTAGCGAATACACCTTCTCTATAGGCAATAAATATCCTCTTCATGATCTCATGCAATGTCAAGATCCCTAAAGTAAGGTCTACAGGTCATCATTTTAGACTTAGGCATCTTAGTCCAAAAGCCCTCAAGAAACACCTTTGGGCACTTCATGAAACCAGATTTAGGTTGGTATACAAATTTTACAAATGTGCTTCAAGGAACAATATGAACTTGATTCCTTTTACTACTGTCAGAATCTGGGTCTTTTTCAATAGTTCCAATATCTCACATAATTTGTATCCTATCATTTAGGACAGCATTGGGTCTTTAGGATTTGAGTCAACTAAAGAGTTCAAATGTTACACCACTCTCCCACAAGGGACCCAAGGTTTTTATGACAACCACAAGATCACAACATAGGAAGAAAATGGAAGCAAGCAAGAACAACACCAATATCCCACCAGCAAATACCATGAATGATGAAAGTAGCTCATGGGGGTATAGGGAAAGCAACCTTGAAACACCTCAGAAGATACCAGTGTATAGAGACACCTTCGATGAGGAAGAATTAAACTGCAAACAGAAGGAGGTGATAGAACAAAACAATTAGGACCCAAACAAAGTGGTTATAGAGGAGGAAATAAATGATGAAGAATTATTTGAATATTCTAACAACCCGAAGGTTCTCAAACTAATGGACAAGTTGAGAAAAGACCCAAATGCATGTTTCTTCAAGTTAGCACAAAGCGGTGCTAATTACCAATGGACTTCAACGTAAAGGATCTCAAAGACCCCAATCTTATTCTCTTAGGGGATAACTCAGTTGTGGGACAAACAAACCAACCCCTAGAGATTCCAAACATATCACCCATGTTCTCAAAAAATAGTGGTCAACCCAAAGAAAACCCCTTGTTCAAAAAACCAACTCAGATTGAACAAGCACCAGTGGTACAAATGATCAAGGGGGGCCATCTCAGTATGAACCTCAAAACAAGAATCCACCTCCTGGGCAATATATCCCTTAGAACACTTCAAGTGTCGACCCTTCCCAGAACAATCAGTACCATTAATAGGGTAGAACACAAGGTCCCCCTCCAAAAAATTAGTACCATCAACAAGGTAGACCACAGGTTCCCCTTCCGAACCAACAATACTATCAACAAGGTAACCTACCAATGCATCATCAGGGTAACCTTCAGTTTAGTCCTACCTGGAAAGGTGTGCCACAAAGCACCCTTATTCCATCATCCCATCAATAAGGTATCTCGCAAACACATCATCAAGGTAACCTTCAATTTAGTCCTACGCAACAAGGTGTCGATAGAGCACCCTTCTTTAGTCATCCCATCAACAAGGTATCCCACAAATGCATCATCAAGGTAACCTTAATTATAGTCATACCCAACAAGGTGTTCCACAGAGCACCCTTCTTCAATCATCCCATCAATGAGGTATCTTGCAAATGCATCATCAGGGTAACCTTCAATTTAGTCTTTCCCAACAAGGTGTGCCATAGGGCACCCTTATTTTTTTGTCCCACCAACAAGGCATCCCGCAAACACATCATTAGGGTAACCTTTATTTTAGTCCTATCGAGAAACGTGTGCCATGGATCACCCTTATTCAGTCATCCCATCAACAAGGTATCCCACAAATGCATAATCAGGGTAACCTTCATTTTAGTCCTACCCAACAAGGTGTGCCATAGAGCACCCTTCTTCAATTTTCCCATCCACAAGGTAACCTGACAACACATCATCAAGGAAGCCTTTAGTATCTACCCCCAACAAAAAGGAGCTCACCCTCCTTACACACAATAAGGAGTTAACTCTCCTTACATCCCATATGGCTATCAAGGTCTTGTACCTTCACAATACCTGATATATGACCAAAACTTGGTAGGACAACAAGGTTATTACATACAGGGCGTGCAAACACATGTACCAAAAATAGAGATGGAACTAAAACTAGATGCCATCATCCAATAGATAGTAGACATATAGGTAGGAAAACAAAATAATACCTACACTCTTCAAGAAATTTTTTCATTCCCATTCAATCATTCCATCACAACACTACCCTTTCCAAAAAAACTTTGAAATACCCAGGTTTGACATCAAGTATAGAGGAAAAGGAGATCCAATAGAGCATGTACAAGACTTCTTAGTATCATGTATGGAGGTACAAAACAATGATTCCTATCTCATACAACTCTTTCCACGTGGCCTTACAGGTCATGCTATGGAGTGGTTCACCCGTCTACAACCAGGAATTAAAAATTTTAATGAGCTATCTAGCAAATTAATAAGTCATTTCTCATTTAACATAGAGCAATATTTCACCATCACAAGTTTGTCCACAATCAAACAGAACCAAGGAGATTCCTTTACCTCCTACCTATAGAGATGGAGACACAAAGCGAGTCAGTGCAAATGGCCCATTCCAGACAAGGAATTGGTGGATATTTTCATCACAAATATCCTACCTGAAATAAACTACCAGCTCACTATGTTATGTTCTATAGACTTTGAGAAAACAATTGAAAAGGGATTACATATTGAGAGATCCCTCATGGCAAGAGGAGTCCTTTAAACAAACAGCTCAAAAGATAGTCCCTTTAGCTCAAATAAGAAACCTAAAGTCTGGGCCAAAAACAAGAATGTCACAAACAACAGAGTGGTAGATGCTAGGGAATTATGGAATGCATAGAACACACCTCAAAACAAACCATAGGTGGAAAAAACAAGCTATGGTCCCAACAACACACAAAGCAACCAAATTACCTATCCCAAGAACAATCAGGTGGTAAACCAACAAACAAATTATGGAGGGAAACAGAGGCAATATGATCAACCTAGGAGGTAATTCATAGTACTAGGTGAGTCACTTGAAACAATCATGCACAAACTAGTACAACAGAATCTCATCAAAATGAATGATCGCCCAGATTATGAGGTGCCTAGCTTTAAAACACCATGGTACAATGAGAAAGACTTATGTGAATTCCATAAGATCAAGGGATACATGACCAACAATTGCATGCACCTCAAACACATCATCCAAGACTTTATATACAAAGGGGAAGTAGATGTTGAGCATCGTCCCAAAAACAAAGACCTTCAAATATACTCAAACCCAATCCCAAACCACACTAAGATAAATGATAAAGGAAAGGAACAAGAGTACCACAATGCTAATTACACGTACGATGACATGGTTTTAGGAACCCTCTCACAAGTTGATGGTAATAGGGAAAATGTAGTAACAATACGAGGAGGAGACAATAATTACAATGTAACTACCCATAGAGGAAGATTTACAATACAAGGATCCCCTCCCAAACCCATAATCAAGTCACCAAGTGACTACAACATTGTGGAACAGTTAAAGAAGACACCTTCCCTAATCTCAATCCTAGAATTGTTAAAACTATCACCCACACATAGGGAAATATTGGAAAAGGCATTGGAAACATCAATCCCTAATGACCTCGATCCTAGTCAATTCCAAGCCATGGTTGGAAAGATCACAACAAGTAATCATTTAGTCTTTTCAGAGAAATATCTACCACAAAGAACATTCCACAATCAAGCTCTATACATAGAGGTTGGTGTTCACAAAACCATGGTCAAACAAGTATTGAGAGATAATGGTGCAGGTTTAAACATTTGTACCTTAAAGTTCATCAGAAAATTGGGATATTTTGATGACGTGATTGACAAAGCCAAGAGTATCGCCACAAGGGCCTACGATGACCTGGAAAGAAATTTTGAAGGAACAGTCAGGTTGCCAATGTAGATATGACTAGCTATCACAGAAACTACTTGTCAAGTACTAGAACTTGAGTTTCCATACAACCTGCTCCTGGGACGCCCTTGGATCCATGCATTACAAGTATTCCCTTTCACTTTTCATCAATTCCTAAAGTTTCCCCATGAATGAAAATAAGTAACACTTATGTCAATCTTGAGCCTTTCCATTTTTGTGCAAAGTTGGAGGAGAAGTACAATAAAATCCAACGGGTGCCTAGCAACGATATAGCCTTCCATTCATTTTCTTATGTTGACCCTTCCATTCTTTTTTCAACCTCAACCAAGAACACATCAAGTGAGCAACCAAAAATAAAAGCCTATATTCAAGCACTTGACAAGCGTAATGGGAATTACCGTTTTAACCAAGCATTCTACATCGACATGATTCCACCAACACCTAGAGTAAATGGAGGTCCTAAAGAGATAAAGATAGTACAAATGATAGCCAAGCCCACGATATTTACTAGATAGGGAGACATGAAATATGAAGAAATATTTGAGGACTTCTCATCCATGATCTACAAGGAGGACCAAGAAGAACCAGAAAAGCCACAACCCATTTTAATTGATCCTAACACTAGAGGTTATCAATTAGTTAAACAGATGGGATACAATGGAACAGGAGGCCTTGGGCTACATAAACAAGGTCGATCAGAGCCTATCATAGTGGAACAAAGGAAGAAAAATATGGGGCTAGGTTATAAACCAAAAGATGTGGTCATTCCAAAAACTAGATGAACCTCTTGGAAGAAATAAGAAACTTCTGCTAGCATTAAGGCACTGGATATCTATCATATCATGGACAATGAGTTACCCATCAAAGAATTATTCGACAACTTTAGAATTGATAGGTTCCCTCTCTAGTACGTGGAAACCATTCCCAACATCTATTAACATTTTGAAACAAACTTTAATGAATACAAATGAGATTCGCCTTCCTTCATCACCAGATATGATTCGCCCACTTCTAATAATGACAACCTAGATACCCAATGGGAAAATGACACCAAAGCCATACTGACCCTTTCACCTACTTTTGTAAGCTTTCCAGACCAAGATGATAGCCTCCCACTCTGTTACTTGCAACTCATAGATTGGGATCAGCAACAACATACACCTATTTTAGATCAATTCCAGAATGATGAGGCAATCACAGAGTTCATGGGACTTCGAACAGACATACCAGTTGGAGATCACAAAGAATGGTTCATCATGGAGCTCGAACATGAGGAATAATTTGGTGGAGAGATTGAATCTTCCAATCACAAAAATAAAAGAAAAAATATAAATTTACGATCCCCTAGGGAAAACCACACTATGGCTCTATCAGATCTAGAAAAGAGGAAAATAAAGGATGCATCTGAAGGTGAAAACCTCCCAAAGGCACCCGAGGATGGAGGGTTCAATCTCTCCATATCATTATATCAAGAAGGATCAGCACTCCTAGTAGAAGAAGTAGAGTCCATAAATGTTGGCACAACAGAGGACCCAAAGATAACATATCATGTAACATCACTTGATCTCGAGGAGAAAGAAAATTTCATAGCATTCATCAACAAGAGAAAGGTAAAATTTTCCTGGACCTATGCTAACATGCCTAGACTAGACCCAGCATTAGTGGTACATCATCTAGTTGTAGTCCTTGGAGCTAAGCCTATCAAGCAAAACTCAAAAAAATGCATCCTCAAATAGCATTATTAGTAAAGGTAGAATTAAAGAATCTACTAGATGTGGGTTTCATCAGACCCATCAACTATCCATAATGGATATCAAATCTAGTACCAATATCCAAACCTATTGGGGGCATAAGGATATGCACAGATTTCAGATACCTGAACAAGGCTTGTCCAAAGGATGGCTTTCCATTGCCAAGCATCAACATGATCATGGATATAACAACAAGGCATGAGATGTTATCCTTAATGGATGGTTTCTTCAGATACAACCAGATAAAGATCTCTCTAAATGACCAACACAAAACAATATTTACTTGTGCTTGGGGGACATTTTGTTAGAATGTAATTCCCTTTCATCTAAAGAATGTAAGAGTGACATATCAAAGATTAATGATGACCATATCCCATGATATGCTTCACACAATCATGGAGGACTATGTGGATGACATTCTAGAAAAGTTAGTATAAAGGGCATATCACTTGACAAACCTATAAAAGGTGTTTGATCAGCTTGAACAATACAATATGAGACTCAACCCTAAGAAATGTGTGTTTGGAGTAACATCCAAAAAGTTTTTGGTGTACATAGTGTTAAGAAGAGGGATAGAAGTGGATCCTACAAAGGTAAAAGCTATAATAGAGATGCCTCCTCCAAAGACACTAAAACAATTAAGGAGCTTACAAGGGAAGCTACAATCCATCAGGCAAATTATTGCACAATTGGTAGACAAGTGCCACCCCTTCACTCATCTCCTACACAAGCACATCAAATTCAAGTGGGATGGGAGATGCAACCAAGCATTCCAATAAGCCAAGGAGTACCTACTGACTCCTCATGTACTCATGCCACCTATTCTAGAAAAGGAGATGATACTTTATGTGTCTACCACACAAGCAATACTAGGAGCTCTCTTGGCACAACTAGATGATAACAACAAAGAAAGGGTAGTCTACTATATCAGCGAAACACTGGTGGGCTATGAACTGAACTAATCACCCATTGAAAGAGCATATCTCTTAGTCGTGTTTTCAACATAAAAGTTGAGACATTATAGCTTAAATATAAAGGTGAAGCCAATTTCAAAAGTAGACCCACTCAAATAATTACTAGCAAAGACAACCCTAACAGGTCGAAAAGCCAAATGGGTGATGATCCTAAGTGAATTTGATATAGTATGTGGATAGAAAAGCTATGAAGGGACAAATTATAGTGGACCAACTAGCCAAAGCACCCATAGATGATCATAAGCCTATCACGGTGGTATTTCCAGATGAGAGTGTCTTGATGACAAAACAGACAGGCCAATGGACTCTATACTTTGACGGCTCCCATACTCAACATGGCTCTGGAGTAGGTATTCTACTTCTCACACCACAAAGAGATAGTATACCCAAGGCCTACATGATTTCATTCCCATGCACAAACAACATCTCAAAATATGAAGCTCTTATCACAGGGCTCAAAATGGCTATTTAATGGAGAATAAAAGAGCTACATGTCTTTGGAGACTCTCAGCTAGTGATCATACAAGTGAACGATGAGTACCAAAAAAAAGATGACAAATTGATATCATATAAAAGGATGGTGGACAAATTCAAGGAATACTTCATCAAAATAACTTTTTAGAAGGTTTCTTGGATCAATAACAAAGCTATTGATGCAATGGCAACAATAGGCATATTGCTTGATATTCCACAAAATGTGGCTAAGTATGAGTTCCTTGTCGAAAAACTACTCATGCCTGCACTCGACATCCTGGAATCGGAAATGGTATGTGTTGTTGTTGTTCCTAACTCCCCATGGTACCAAGATAATTTTGACTATATCTAGCATAGTATCATACCACTTGATCTGATGACTACTCAGAGGAAAACCTTCACCCGTAGAACTTTCCACTTTATAATCCTAGGAGAAACCCTATACCTTCGTAGTCTTGATGGTATGTTACTCTGATACCTTAATGCAGAAGAAGCACAAACAACCTAACAAGAGGTCCACAAAGATATTTGTGGATCTCACTCTAGCGAACCTAACCTAGTCCAAAAGCTACTCAGAATAAGATACTATTGGCCCTCCATGGAGCAAGACAACATTCAACATTCTATAAAGTGTCGAAAATGTCAACAACACAATGATTTGGTTCATGCACTAGCACAAGAGTTGAGACCCATCATGACACCATGGCCTTTTTGGCAATGGGGATTAGACCATGTAGGTAAGATATCACCTACTTCATCTAATGGGCACAAATTCGTTATCATAGAAATAGAGTACTTCACTAAATGGATAGAGGTAATTCCATTGACCTATATCACTGACAAATAAATATCAAAACTCATCTTGAATTATCTCATCTGTAGGTATGGAGTTCCACAAACAGTTATAATGGACAATGGCACCCTATTCAAGAATCAATATGTCCAAGAACTCTATTCCAAAGTCTTTATCCAACGTAGATTTTCCACGCCCTACTATCCTCAAGGAAACAGTCAAGCTAAGGCATCCAATAAAACAATCTTAAAAATACTATAAAAAACTATTAATGATGTCAGTCGTGATTGGAATTTGTATCTAAACCTAGCCTTATAGGCCTATTGAACCAACGCTACAACAAATCCCTATGATTAACTCCCTTTTTTGCTTCCACCCACTATTTCAATGTATTTTTCTCCATTTTTTTGAAAAATTTGGTGCTATTTATCGATTTGGCACTATTTTTGGCATTTATTGTGCCAACCAGAACAAGCAAGCGCTAAATTTGGCACAAAGTAGCGTCGATTTTTATGCCATGTTTAACACCGGGTTCTACGCCAAGTTCAGCGCCAAATTTAGCATTGAGTCTAGCACCGAGCGTGGCACCAAGTTTGTGTTGAGTTTAGCTCCAAGTTTAGCACTGATAATAGCGCCCAATTTAACACCTAATTATGCACCTAGTTTGGAGCATACTTTAGCGCCTAGTCTATCGCCGAGTTTAGCATTGAGTGTAATGCCCTATTTTTTGGCTGAATTCATGATTGATTGGTCCTATGTGCATATCTTAGGGATTAGAACATATTAAATAAAAAATATCGGCAGCACAAGAACATATCAACGAAAGGAAACACATCATCCCACCGATGGAGCGATACATTATATAGTAACAAAGTTCAACATGTGGTGAAAGTATATTGAGGGAACATAAGGCTATCAAGCCAACATAAAGTCAAGTTCCCCTGATGCAACGATAAAAGGTTGAAGGCATCAGAGGAAGTGACACTTATCGGTGGAAGGAAAAAAAGGGTCTCCCTGATGACCCGATAGGACCATGAACCATCAAATACATGTTAAGGAAGGATATCAAAGGAAATAGGTCACATTAGGGAGACATTATCTAGCATCCCATTGATACCCCAAAAATAAGGAGTTCATCGATGAAGAAGGTGGTTATCGGTGAAAATGGAATCATGGTCTCATCGATGCAACGATGATGACTATTTTCGATTGATGTGGCATCTCAATGATATCGTTGAGATATTCAAAATAAATGATCTTCCCAATGACAAGATTGATAGAGAGTAGAGCATTTATGAGCTAGAGTTGAGTGACTTATACCTCAATTTGATCACATCTTTTCATTAAGACTTGAAAAGGATTCGCTGGACATGGGAGCAGAAGAAAGGAGGTTGGAATTCCCCATTACTGCACAACTCAGAACCAGTGAAAGCGAATCCAAGTAAGTATACAAAAACCGACTAAGAATTTGCTTCTATAAAGACTTATAAGAAAATTGAACAATGGAAGAAAGCTCAGAAACGCCAAAAATTAAGAAAAAAAAATAGAGAAAAGAATTCTAAACCAGGACTTAATTGACCAATGTCCGGGGTTAGGGCCGAGACCTAAAAGGAGTGCATAGAAAAATCCTTCCATGGATAAGCTATGGGACAAGCACAAAGGTTTAGGAGACGTGTGGACACCATGGCGGGGATATGAGCTATTCATATACCATTATAGGAAACAATATAGGTTTCAACCAGTCTGCAACCCATGGAGATTGAACCTAGGAAGAATAGTGGTACCCAATGTCTGTTAATACAGAGTTGGTTAAAGCTCTAGCCAACAAATATGACCCTAAAATAAGAGCTATTCAATCACACGATGGGTCTAACATTCCCATTATCTTTGAAGATCTCATATCTAATGTTTTTCAATTGGAATTCTCTTTGAATTTACCATTTACAATCAAAGACCTTCTAATAGAGTACCATCACATAAAAATGAGCTATAAAAGATGGAAGCTACCACTACACAGGCCCAGGGATGAAGGTATCCAGCTCAGAAGGTTTTCTAGTAATGAAAACCCTCCATTTCATGAGGATTTATTTGAAGAATATTTTCAATATACATATTACTCAGCTAGAAAAGTGTTAGGAGTAGAGGTCCCACCCCTCATGTCAATTGCCCCAATGGTCCTTGTTGTATACATACAAAGAAAAAATGCCAGACCATTTGATTGTTCCAGTTATTTAGCCAATGCTCTGAACCAAGGGATGGGAAGGATCAAAAGAAACAGTGATAGCATTCATGATTTCAAACATTACTCTTTGTTTATGTATTTTCTTCTACATGAAGGACAAGTTATAAGGTTATGGGGAGAAGAATTAAGGATAAGAGATGTAGATGAAAGTGGGAATTATAAACCTATACAAATGTGGACTTCCATATGGGATAGCAGATATGGTAGATCACACTATTTGTACTTTGAGGAATATTTTGTCAAGCCATTGTTGAAATTGTTGGGACATCCATGTAATTATAACGTGTCCCCTAAAATATATAAATTCTTGAGACCAAAGGAAAAGGACCCAAGAAAAAGGTAAATCATAACTGGGGGATTGGTATGCATTTCCTAATTGCACTGTGATTAGAGTTTATGGGTTTGAAGGAGCCCCACATCTATTGCCAAAAACAGTTCCAGACATAATAGCCTATTTGGAAATTGTGAGACAATTGGATAAATCTAATGCTAAACATCTTAAGAGATACAATAAGCAGTCTATCATGCCTAGCACTTTGTGCTTTGGAGATTTTACAGTAGTCACCAGTGAAGGGTATGAAGAAATTGATACAAAATTGGCAAAATACAATTTACCGTTGGGTAAAGAAAGAAAGAATTTTGATACAGAGGGTTTTTTCACAAGGAAAAATTGTCACAAGGAATATCAGGGTATGAACACCAATTCTTTGTTGATGATGTACTAATAAATTATGATGAGGCCTCAACAAAAGACAAGATGACTGCATATAACAAAGTTATGCATGCTGAGACCTAGAAGAAAGGAAATGTCCCATCTTATTCAAGGGAATTTAATGAAGTACATGATCCTCTTGAAAGAATTGGGCAACTCATCACTCATGTGGAAAAGCTAATAAAATATTTACCCCCAGATGTCTTTGAAGCACCTCAAATAACTTATTCAAGAATGCAGGTTAAGGACATAGAGCCTCTTGATTACATACCCTCACAACCCACTCCAGAAATGAACTTCTCTGTAGATACAACCATGAGTGAAGAAGATGAAGAAGAGAGTGATGAGGAGGATGATGAGGATGATGAGGTTGAATAGATAAGTTCCCCTATAGTCACACAATATGAGCCACCTCCATAATGAAACATTGTCAAATTTGAAGCATCAGATGAACTCTGATGACGTGAGAGTCAAGGTTGGGCAAGAATTTATTTTTGACAGTGATTTTGTCAAGACTTCTGAATTTAAATCATTTGTTTATGAGCATAAAGGCATAATGCTAAGATAGAGGATGAAGGATATCACTCCTGAGCAAGAGGCAGCCGCCTTGGAAGAGTTGAGAAAAGAAATAGACAAAGAGTTAGAATATATCACCTCTGAAAGGGGAAAATAATTACTTCAAGAGGTTGGGGTACTACTCTTACCAGGATGGGATATTAGCTCTGCAATAGTGTTCGACAGTTTTAGGAAAAGAGGAGACAAAACAATGCATCTAATGGAAGAGGCAAGTGATAAAAATTACTCAGGATCAGGGTACAACCCAAATGAAGCCACACTACTAATTTGGGCATTGTATCCTCAAGATAAAAGGCCTATTATCATTAGTAATCCAAACAAAGTGTTTGGACATATTTTGGTCCATAGGGTAGGGAACACTAACCCCATTGAAATAGCTAAGCTAGACATAAATGTTGCAAAATTCACTAAGGCATAGATTGAAAAACTGATAAAAGAAAATGATAAATTAAGGAAGGAGGTGGCTAGTCACAGAGATAAAACATCTTCCTCTTCCAGATCAGAATTATATTCCCCATGGATAGAGAGTGACAAAATAATATTGGATGCATTAGCAGATGTAGCTTACTAGAAACACTGTCATCAAAAGTCTCAAGAGAAATGCAAGGAGCTGGAAACAAGAATAAAAACCACTAAATATAATGGTGTGTTTGAGATAATCAAAGAAAGATTCAATAGGATAATGGATAATGCTGATGAATATTGGAAATTTTTTAAACAAACACACTCAGCACTTGTGGAGAATGAAATATTGCAAGGATGGATGATTTAGAAAAGGGAGGAGCTCCTAAATGAGAAATCCATGAAAGGTCAAACATTGCAGACATACAATAAGCTGGTGGAATCACACAACAAGTACCACAATAGGCTCAAAGAGGATCTTCACTATTTTGATTTTCATCCTGCACTCCATGATAGCCTTGGCAATCCTAGGGAGCAAGATGATTGGATGGATGAGCTCGCCATGTATCTACCTACTACATTGCAAGAAATAGACGATGAAGAAATGGTGTTACAAAATACACATAAACAACTTGAAAAGATGATGTATGTGGAATATGATATGAAGGGTGCAATTGCCAACGTGGAAACTTCTACTGAGGAGGAATACACTCATCATCTCTCTGCCATCAACTTGTTCATCAACCAAACCAGAGATGCAAAAAATACATAGGGGCATCCATTGGAGCTTAAAGACCAGTTGACATCATAAGGAAGATACACTCTGTAGGTGGTGCATTATCATGAAGTAGGAGCCTTGAACAAATCTTAAATGGTCACGGGTACCTACTGGAAGATTAACGGATCAATGCATTCACGTGTTGAAGTGTTATGTTTTAATTTATGTTAATTAACTATTTGTCATCAAACATCATAACTATTTGTTATAATGCATATTATTTAAAAGGCAATATAATGGAGATGACTGATTATAATTTGTAATCCATTTTCAGTGTTCAATTTTTGTGTCAATTTTTCATGCTTATTTATTGCTTTTTTGTCTCCAAAGTGATCTTTTCAAGTTATTTAAGTCTGCAAGATTTATCAGGGAAAATTTGTTGTTACTGTGTGGATGCTTTGATTGGTTTCTGGTTAGGTGTGAATTAAGGTCCTTTCAAATAATTTACTTTAATTGGCTCCTATTAAGGATTAAAAGTCCTTTTAGAGAAATTGTTTTGATCGGTTTCCATCAACTTAAGAATTAAAATTCCTTTCATACTTCCACAATAACTTGAGGGGATAACACTGGGATTATTAAAGAAGAGCACTATAATATCAATTGAAGCAATATAATGGAGAACATCTTATTATCAAAGATTTTTCATGATTTTGTCATCATTATGTATTTTTCTTATGTTTGTCATACTTATTTCTTCTTATATTTGAATGAATATCAGTTATTGAGCCTCAATATTGTGCTTATGTGAATGGATGTCTTGATATAGTAAAGCATTTATTGTGGATGTTGGTAGAGCTGCTATTTTTTTTGAAAATTTGAGCTTATTTTTCCTTGTTACATGTTCAACATAAAAATGGAAACTATTTAAAAATAATAAAGTTAACAAAGTTGCTTATTTAAATAATTGTGAGTTACATGCATTAATATTTTATTAAATTTTGTGTCTTCACGAACATTTGTTGATAAAAAATGAATGGAAGAAGCATCCAAGTAATCCTAATTTTTGCTGCCAACAATTCATACCAAAGATTGAACAATTTAAGGATATTGCAATAGGTAATTTGTATCGACACAAATAATATTACTGAAGCATTTCAAAGTTTAGGCCATAAGAATCATCCTTTTTTAAACATGGATTGCAAATAATTCTAAAAATTTAGAAGTCTTGGTCATTAACATTATTGTCTGCTACAATGTCATCCAGTGTATCATTGCCAATGTTCATATGTTCTTTCAAGTAATTAATATTATCATCATCCTCATCTTGATTTGCATCATCTTCATCATCATTTAAATTTGACTGTAGACCATCTATATTGTTACCAGATGTATTTGGATCATCATTTTCTATACCATCCATATTGTTGTCTTCCATAACATCATCTAACTCTGGATTGTTGTCTTCTTGTGCTTGAACATAACCACCTTCAACATCATCATGGATGTCAATTTCTTCGATGTTCTCTAATCCCTCTCTCTCATTTTGTTGGCCATCATTGTTTTTCTTAGTATCCGCTAATGCATCGTCAAATACATGACTTAATCTTGGATCATAATGTATAAAAAACATCCATTTTGGGTCCAAAATATCTTCATAGAAAAATACCTGCACATGAATGAAATACATATATGAGACGTATGTTATAATAATTTTACTGATTAATAAACACATGTATATATTTGCAATAAACTATGAATTAATAGATAAATGATTACTAACGCTTCTTGTTTGAGTTAAAGAAATACCTAATCATAATGAATTGGTAGAACATAAGGCTCCTTATCCTCCAGTAGCAAGCATGAGGAATCTATAGAAAATAATCCACTATGGGTATCATGTCTTTGTGTCCTCTCAAATGCTTCATACCATCTACACTTAAAAATACAACATTTAAAAGAGCAGTAATCCAACTCAATAATTTCTTGTATTTTCCCAACATATTGTAGATTCCCTTCAATTATATTCTTATCTTTTGAGCTTGATCGATTGGATAGCTTGAAGTCAACCATGATGCCACAATCGAAGGATAATCTCTTTACATCTACACTTTCTACACGATAATGTCGACCATATACCCACATTGTTGGATATTTCCTCGCCTGTGAAAGACCATTTATTTCAGTGAAAACAAATATAATGATGAATATTAAAATAGTTAATAGTGTCAAAACTGTAAGGAGAAAACATTTTATAAAATTCCAACTGTACCTTTCTTTCACATCCTCTAGACATGATGATTTCATCTTATGTTATGTCTGAATCTATACCTACATCTTCTATTTGATTTTGAATTTGTTCAGTAACCCATTCTAGTGTGCAATATTTGCCCCATTCTCCAAGCAGATCAATGGGAAGTGGAGTATTCCTTGGGTTCGATCTCTTAAACTGTCTCCTTGCTTCTAACACTTCTTCTCTCTTTTTATCATACAGATCAATCCATTTGTTCATAAAGTCCATTTGGTATAGAATGAACTTGTTGAGTATAGAACTTTCATCTACACCTATTACATGTCAACATATTTATTTCAAACTCCAAATATCATGTTGTTAATTTGATAAATAAATTACAGAGTAAATTAATGATTGCAAGAAAAACAACCACACTGATCGTGAATTTACTTACTAATTGGTACTTCAACACCATTATATTGTGGTTTTTCTCCATCAATAATATATGATGCTCATTCTTCATCCCATATGCGTGGCCCATCTTCAAAATCCTTACCAAGGAATTCACATAGGAAGAAAAATGCTTCATTCAATACATACCCTTTAGCCATGCAACCCTCTAGATGTGCCTTTTGTCGGACATATCTTTTAAGAGTTTTCATATACCTCTCAAAGAAAAACATCCACCTCGTTGATACGACACCCACCAATTCAATGTCATTGAATAGGTGTATAAGTAAATGGACTTGTAGGTCCATGAAACTTGTAGGGAGCTCCTTCTCAAATACACATACAATTTCTGCAATTTCCTTCTTCCACTTTGGCACTTCAGATTCGTGGATCTCCTTGGAGATCACCCACCTAATATAAGAATAGTAAATTAGTATGAACCTTTAGTCAAAAATTAAAATGCAATATAATATCTCTATGTCTCTCCCACATGAACATTTCATATAACCACATACTTTGTAAATGCTGACAATCGACTTATGGCATTCCTTAAGTCAACTATAAGACATGAATCCCCCCTAATTGCCAATGGCATGATATGCTATCAAACACATTTATGAAAAGGTCATTAGTAATTTTTTCTCACACAACAAAATATCAAAATATATTTAGTACTTAATCAATGTTACTAGTAAATGTTAAATGATGATATATAATACCTTCATAAAATTATGAAAATCATGTGTTTTAAATCCTGTGATATGTCCAACTATAAAAGCTTTAGCCAATGATGACCCATAACTAGTAGGTGTCCTTATTGAACGGATGACATTTTTTAGTTGGTCTAGCTCTTTTTTTTTCCAAAATCCATGGAGCTTCTGCATATGTTTCATTTTCCCTATTTGGCCACAAATGTTTTCTATCAATTTTGGTACGGGAAAGAGCAATATCTCTCCTTGAAGACAAGGTGTCCTTCTCTTTGCCTGATATATGTCGAAATATAGAATCTGGGACATTTTTGAAGACGTGCATAGGATCTAATAGGTGAGATATTAATAGATCCTTCCAGTAAGGGAGCTCATAAAATATGGATTTCCTTTTCATTCCTTCTGGCATATTAACTACAACTTGTTCTGGTTCTTCAATTGAATCACCCCGATCAAAAAAATCCTCCCAAGCTTTCAATTCAGAATCTTCATACTTCTTAAGTGAATCACCTGGACCCATAATCATGTGAGGGCCTCTATTTTCAACTTTTCCATCAAATTGATTCTTTAGGCGATTTCTAAACCTATGATCTAGTGGTAGAAAAACCTTGTTATTTGCATAAATAAATTTATGTAGATCTTTAGAATACCGCCCTTGAAATTTTTCTACACATCTTGGACATGCAAATATCCCCTTTGTTTGAAGCCCTGCAATTCAATAAGTAATGTTAATAACATCAAAAAAAATAGTATAAAACTAAGTATGAAATTTG